>CM052149.1:9538134-9571759 GCA_028455555.1 Augochlorella aurata
CTCAATAACAATTAAGACCAGGACAAGTAGAACGACCGTGGCTGTATTGTTGCTGCTTTTCTAATGCTCGACGGAAGCATGCTTTCAATGATTGCAGTCCGTTCTTGCGGATGACTCATCGGCCAAGACAAAGAAGTATCGATCTCGCTCTCTCGACGCCAGTTTCCTCCAACGTGTCTATCGATAAGTGGATAGGATAATAGAAATATGTATATGGCTGTTTTGTTGTCTCACGGTTGACCATCGTTGCAAGATAGCACGTGTCGATGCGCAGCAAAAATTGAGTAACGGATTCCTGTATTCCACTTTCACGCGATCTCAATGGAAAAATTGTGTATGAAATTGGGGGATACTAACTAACAAATTGTTATACAATAACTACTATTTGTCCAATTATTATACACTACTTACAATAATTAATGAGATGTAATCATTAATCAGATTGCTTTTTCAGATTGTCAATAATCTACAAAATCATTCAAAGTTTTATTTGCATTATTAAACAATTGTTTGTGCAGATAAAGTATCAGCAGACTATAACAAATGAAGATATCTAAATAATTGGACCCTTTGCTATCCATTATTATACTTAATATTTTTATTGCATCGTTTCAATTACTTTCAATTGAGATTTACATGCTAAGTCCACTGCTGGTTAAAATGCATACTCCGTTTGCAATTAATTGCAATTAATGACAATTAATTGGCCTCCATACTGCAAGGTCTGTTTACTAGAACGACGTCATTTGTTTCGATTCGATTACGCCCGGAGATATTTCCTTTGTTCTCCTGGAATCACTGATAATCAAACGATGTGCATGCTCATTCGTTCTCGTCTGGGAAGGTATTTGTTAATTTCTGGCTGGAGCGATAGGCGATATTTTTGATCACGCTGATAAATACAGCGGATAAACGCACTTTTTAACAATGATACACACATATAAGCAAAAGTCGATGTAATACTCGAGGAATGTTGATGGATTCGCGTGAGAAACGTTATAAACCGTGACGGCTATCGCGAGATCACGATATAGTTTTAGTTTTCAGTAAACATAATACCTAAAACGTGATTCCGTACTATAAACAGAGCGTCGTAAAAAGGTAGACATTTTAATTGAAACAATTTTCTCATTAACAGAAGCGTTAATTGAAATTCCTCCAAGTATTATCTGCGATTAAATATTTACTGCGATTCGAACATTAACATCTCCAAACAAACTCAAGTAATTCGATTCAATTCTACAATTATCTTCAAAAGTGTCCCAATAGTATCGTCGCAAGAATTTCATGAAAACGCTCCAGGCGGGAAGCATACGAACGCTCGCCGGAACGACGAATTCGCATGAAATTCGCGAAAGTTTCTCCAACTGGAAGACGAGGTAAATATCCAGGTTTCGGACATCCAGTCGAATATCAGCGGATCGATATCCTTTCCCGTCGCGAACGTGACTCGGAGCGTTCCGTCCGGAGCGTGGACTCGCCTTAAGGGGAAGGATCGAGTTGCCGGCGATCGCAATCACCGCGGTTATATACGCGTGGATCTCTCGCAACAATAACTGTTACCGACCTACATAGTTAGGCGCCGTGAAAGAGGGTGTAAACTTGCGCAGCGAAAAATTAATGCTGGCCAGCGTAATCGCGGGACGATTACTGTTTGGACGGCGACCGAACGTCGTCCTCGCTGGCGAATCCGACGAACGCGCGACGCGACATTTTCACGGAAAACCCTGTGCATTATCCTTAATGCCGGCGTTCCGTCGAAAACCGTGGGAAACGTCGCGTTTTTTAATGCGCTTCTCTCCACCCTTTTTCTCTTACTCTCTTGCAAAATCCACGCGAAATCAGGCACCGCTCGAGGCATATTTTTTTGTCAAATTCGAATGTGTTACTAGAGCTAGAGCTCGCATAAGAGTCGAGAATAATATAGATATTTTATTTAGCGTATTTAATTGTATTTAGAGTATTTATAGATATTGTATTTATAGATACTGTATTTATAGATATTGCATTTATAGATATTGCATTTATAGATATTGCATTTATAGATATTGCATTGCATGGAAGACAATAGTTCGCTCGAAAGACGATATCAAGACAAGAAATTAAAAAGAATCTTGGTCTCGTTTTCTACTGTTTTTATTTTAATACTGTTAAATAAAAATACTAATTCTTGTATTGCTTATGGGGTCACCTTTGCAATTATAACACTCCGGGAGAATCATAAGGGCACTTTAGAATGCCGTGACCAGCGTAAAGAGTTCGACAAGAGAACACTTAAAATCGTCAACAGCGTGGTATGCGATAAAACTTGCATAGTAAATTCTGCAACAGAGATCAAGTTTTCGAAACTGTGTAATTTCAAATTTCTTTGTTATATAGTCCGCTCTCGGAAAGAAATAAGCCGAGGCGCGCTAATGACGATAATAGCTGTCTACCCCATTGTAGTAACTCCAGCGGCACATGAGCTGCGAGAGTGGGGGAGGACAGCTATTGTAATTATCGTCGTATCTCGGTTCTATTTTTTCCGAAGAACGGACGATAATTGAGTTTCTGCTATCGCGTGCGGATTCGGAGTTTTCTGGAGACGTGTGCTGCTATAATGAAGGAGTGTAAATACTAAAGGTCGTGTGTACCTTGAAAACGAAATACAGGGTGTCGAGGATGGTCTGTAATTTCAAGAAGCGGGAAAATTGTATAAATTGCGACGAAACGAATGCGATCAATTCAAATTGAATCCAGCGGTATCGTGGCGAGACAAATCGATAGGCTTGCAGCGATAATTACCTATCACTCGCTTCCTGATACGATGAAAAGTCGATGGAAGATCGATCGACTGCATTGTCTCGGCAGACTGAATCATAATAAATATTTAATCGCAGACAATGCTTGAAGGAAGTTCAATTCACGCTTCTGTCAATGAGAAAATTGTTTCGTTTGAAATACTTATCTTTTTACGATGCTGCAGTTCGCAATACAGAATCACTTTTTCCATATTATAATTTTTATTTTATTATAGTTAGTTTTCTAAAGCTGTATCGCGATCTTGCGACAGCGGTCACGGTTCGGAATGTTTTTCACACGTCCGCGTTCACGTCCATCCATCACGTTGTAAAATTAGTCGAACCTTTTATTTAAAACGAAACCACAAAATGTAGAGGAACGGTGCATCGAGCCGGAATGATAATACACGAAAAACGACTATCTCTTTCTTCATGGTCGTAAAATCTCCATTAGCGAGGACGTGTTATGTTGGAATTCGGTTCTTCGCCCGGTTTTGTCATTGTTCGTGACGTAACTGCATATATCTTAATGCCCCGATACGAAAAAGGACATTAAGCATTCCGGAAAATATGGAATACGGACATTTTTCGTGTTACTAATATGAAAACACGTCCGAGCATCTCTGACACGGATTCTAATATCAGTTGTATTTAATATTTCGTGACGCTGCAAAAGATAAAGTAAAACTACGTATTCGGTTGTTTATCCCATTAAATCATTTTTCAAAAGGCATAAGTGAAAAGTCCTTATATTTTTAATTAGTTGAAGATGCTTTTAAACTTGAATTTTTCATTTCTTACTGATTTTGGCACTTTTAATGGCACTACTTAATCCTTTATTTTCAATTTATCGAACATTTTTATATATTAAAAATACACAGGTGTGCAATGCGAAGCTATATATTTCATTCAATTTCGAATTCTTAATTTTTTGACGACTTTGATAGTCAAGAAATGGATAATTACAATAAAACCACTAAATTGTATTTAACCTTACGTGTTTAATTTATCGAGTACTTCATATGTGTTAAAATTGCGCAAGCGCATACAGTGAAACTATTATTGAATTTTACTCAATTTTCTAAAAATGCTTAAACTTGGACGATGTAACAATAGGTCACCGTCTGGCACTTCTTTTCGCCAGAGCCTCGTTATCAAACAAAGATTAGTCACCTGATCGAGGTTGCGACAGAAACCGAGACAGAAAGAATTAGTAAAGCAGATTCCGCGCGCTCATTCTTTACGCACATGTAACGGGCTCGCGTGCTCCACTTCGGGAAAAACAGTGAAGACACGTTTGTTGCAGTTGAACGTATTCCCTCATATGCATATCGGAATAAATAATCGCATCAGTTCCTCGATGCAAAATAAGTAGTTCTTGGAATTGTTACACGCTGCCTTTTCCTCTTAACACGTTCGGACCTGTGCCGGTCACCGGTGGGCGTGGTTCATTAGAACGTCCAATGAAGAAACAGAAACAATTACAATAGCAATCTTTCCAACCGTGCTAATTGAACTGTAAATTTGTCTGCATTTATTATACGTTTATCGCTAGACCGCGGATGTTTGGGCAAAATGAGAATGGTCTGTATTTATCGCGAGTATTGCACAGAAACCTATTCCTTTTTCTATCAACTATAACATAATATAAATGGCGCAGTACTGAAAATAATAACAAGCAAAAAGATTTTTATAAAATCGTCGCAGTTATATTTTTAAAGTAAAAATGTGTAAACCGTTCTCAATTTAATTTCGAATTATTTTAAATAATTATCTCGATAAATTATGGAACAAAACAACGCGTGACTTGAAATGATATTTCAAATGATTGGAATGATCATTTCCATTGTGTCCAGGTCTGTGACGTGACCATTTTTGTTACATATGCATAATGACCTGCAGTTTATTTATCACACGCGAGACATCCGTCCAGCAGATTCTTATCCACCTATTTCAATATCAAATATTCGAAATTGTTTATGTATTATATCTTTAAACACCGAATTTTTTTCAGAATAATAAGAACGTATAAATCAGCAAAAGTTAATTTATATTCGTTTTTTAATTTTTTATAAGAAAATCGATCCTGGTAAGAACCGACAGTGTCAAATAATAATGTTCAAATCATATAATAATGTATGCCATTATACCCTTTGAATAATAAAAACCCAACTCGATAGTCGACGTAGCAATTACTCGCGAAAAAAGGTACCGCGAATTTTTCTCACCTTGCGCAACGCGACCTTCGACACGAACGTATCTTCTGGAATCGCAGATTCTATAAATAATCGCGACGCGAATTTTACTCAGCTAAAAGCTTATCTAATGGCACTATTACTTCGCTGGAGGATCCAGGGTCGTATCACGATGCTCGTAGGCCCTGGCCACTCGTGCGTTCAACCACCACCCTCGTCATCCCCCATCGCTCTAATCGCTTCAACCTATCACTGCAACCATCTAGCCTACCTTTCCTAAGGTAGTATCCTACCATAAACTGCGTTTCTCTTTAACTTTCTTTCTACTATTTTCGAAGTAACTATGACACCTTTTGCAGTCACATGTACATATTTATATTTATATATGCATATTAGCTATAATAGATTTTGCATAGAAATTGAAATAAAAATTTTAAGTTACAGTAGACATTTATAGAAATTCGATTAAATTGTAATAGATTTTCAATAGAGATATAGTAGATTCTTATAGAAAGTGAAACCTTCAATTAAAACAGTGCCGAGTCCGTCCCTGAGTGGAGAGATAAAACGTGTCAGACGTTCAGTTTTATTGACCTACATGGTGTGCAGCGAAGTAAAAATCGCGTTGCGATATCGTCGACTATTTAGCGCTAGGAGAGAGATACGACGTGGAACAGACTCGGCTCGAATTCATTTAGTCGAACCGATGCAAGTCACGGAGCAGCCCGACGGTTCGGGGAACGGAAAGCGCGGCCACGTGGGCTGCGCACACTTTCATTACTTTAGAAATTTGTTAGACGAAACTATCCTGATAACGCGTGCCCGACCCTGGATTCTGTTAGTCCAACTTCTCCCAGGTATCATGTCGCATTGTGTCTGTGTTTCGAGGTCTAATGTCGGTAATCGCGTTCCCGAGTTCCGAACTGTGCGATTCTAATTGTTCAGACGTTCAAGATCGTCGCTGAAACGCGCCTTGGATCATGCTCGAATTACCGACGATCGGCTCGCTGCTTAAAAACCGTACCAGATTCGAATCATTTTCGAGTCGCGAACGTTCATGGGCAATGTTAGTTTGGTGCGCGTGAAATGTCGGATTTTTATTACGTGTAAATGTTTGTCTCCTTGCTCACGTTGGGTTCGTGACATCGCCTCTCTTACAGTTTAATCGTGTATCGTAATATTTTATCGAAAGAATTTTTCCAGAATTCTGTATCTTCGTTTATTTCGAGCAATTTTTTACGAGCTGCGATTATTCGCTCGAGAGAATTTTTTTAAGAACTGTATTTATATTGTAAAAGCTCGTTGACGAAAGTGTATCGAAATGAATGAACCACAGTTTGGTTAAATAAACGTTTTTTAACACGTTCGTCGTCAACAATCGACCACCAAAATTTTCAGAAAATCAAAGCAATTTAATTAATTCAAGCGAAATTAGAAAGTTAAAATTGATCATAGGGGATGGAAGTAGAACTCTTTCGCATTCGAAACATCCTAGTCAAATTCAGTTTGTTCGGATATATTAAAATAAAAATAAATATTCAAAATTATTTAAAAAAAATTATTTAAAAACTAGCGTAAAAGGTTATGAAATATTTACTATTCATTTAGATATCCGAATTTTAAATGCACCAATCTAATGGTTACGCAACGGTAATGACAATAGTCTTGTCATTAAGGTCCTTTAAGATCCCGTATAATTGCGCAGCGTTGTTAAAAATCGATTTAGAAATATTCGTCGGAACGATAGTTCTAAAAGAAATTGCACAATTAATTTGCCAAGTCGTTGACTCACCGTTGCAATTTTTGCGACTGTCGGAGGCTTCGATTCGAAGTGCTCACCTGTGACTCACCGATTTGTTAAATTGTTGAACCAACGCCGGTAAGTAATGTGCTAGAGGAAACTTCTCGTTGTGTGCGAATATTGTGCAATATCAATATGTACGAACTTTGTACGCGAGTACAAATATTTGTTATCGAAACACTCTGCAAATTGCATCGGACTGAAGCTGACATTGATCGGAAGGCAAAAATTCATGTGCGACAAATAGTCGCATGAGGACAGAAAAATACTTCGCATACTCGAGTCGTAGAACCTATGAGCAACCATTTCGAGGATCGTGGAAGATTTTGGATATATCGATGCAAAAGTTATATTATTTATTATTTATACAAAAGTGATTAATAGATAGGCTTACCATAATTACGAAGAGCCAAACCGGGACGCAGAAGAGAAAGAGGCTCATTTTCATTTTGCTTTTCGCTTAATTTGTGTTTTTCATATTTGAAATGCAATCAAAATTATTATGAATTGAAAACATATTAATAAATGTGAATATATTTTTTATTAAAAAGAAAAAGAGACAAAGTACAATTAATACAAACAACACAAACCGGGACTATCCCGGTCAAACCGGGACGTATGGTAAGCCTATTAATAGACAGCAAAATGCGTTTATGGGAAGAACGAGCAGGTGAAATACGAAACAAAAAGCAGTCGAAGAAATATATTAACATAAAGAACGCATTGTTTGGTTTCTGTTTATTGTAATCGAGATGGCCAGCTTTTATTTTGCGTAAAGATCCGCAGTCCAGCGAATAAGAACAATTTTCCGCGATAAATCGAGCGGATTATCTAAGCCCCAAAGCGAGCGCTGTCTTCAACAACGTGATTTGCAGCGTATTTAAAATTCTAACGGGCTCGCGCGATTAAAATTGATAATGATCTCGCGTTGATAACCAAAGGTTAACGACTCCGCGACGGTTCCCTAAGTTTTATTGGCGGTCTGACCCAGATGCCGTTGCTTTTTTCTATGCTAATCCGCGGAGCCTTTCCATATGCAGGACGAGGATCGCTTTTCGCTGAAACGCGAACACACTGTCACGTGGAATCAAGGGAATTTGAATGGACGCGTCCGCGCACACCTCGCCAGCCGTGCTCCTCGGAGCATAGCCCGGTCGATAATCTGACTTCACTTCCGTAATAGGAGGTAATAAGTGTCTAATTTACACCAAGGACCGTAACAATACGTTACGGTGATGGTAAATCAATGGCACGTGACCCAATTTTCGTACTACATGTGGAACGTTCCGCGAAGAAACGACAACGTTCCGCGAATAGATTTTCTATAATTTACTGGAACAGTTTCCGCCAGCTCGACCGAGGAACGCTAACTTTTTACTTCTTTTCCAGAAGAGAAATAATAATCGCGCGCGCGACCGCCGTTTCCTCGCGCGAAAAACTTCCCTCGTTACTCGTAATCGGCACTTTATTTTTGTTACTCTTTGTTCGCTGCCGCGGGGATCCCCGATGAAATGTTGTCCAACTCTGTCCATAAATTGCGGCTATCTTCCGTAACTATAACTTTGGCCGTGTTCCTCGGCGAATTTCGTTCTTGACCGTATCCTTGAGCAAACGGCGCTCGCGAATTTCGGTCTTGACCGTAAGTCCTGGCGGCGGTCTCTCGCTCGTCACGGTCTCGACGTAACCGAATTTCCAAAGAATTTCGGTTTTCATCGTCGCTGAATCGCTCGGGAATTTCTGGCTCGCTCGTAGTTCCCGAAAAAATTTTCGCCCCATAACCGACCCGCGCTAGAATTTTTATTCGGCCGAATGAAACCACCAACTCGCGTGGAATGTATACGCAAATTACCATTTTCGTAGACGATCTCTAAAAACTTTGATTAAATTAAAAGCGTATTTTTCACCGTCATTGGTTAGTAGAAAATATTTTCCAAGACGATTGCAAGGCACAGAAATTAAATAAAGATAAATTGTTTCTTTTGATAAATGGTTTTCCGAGCTATATTCATCTATACAGTACTGTTAAATAATACGCTTAGGTACCTGCAAAAATAAAATATAAAAAATCTATGAAACGATATTGTGGACATTTTTCGAGTCTCCTTCAAGGATGTTAAATTATACTACTGTTATAGTTACTTTGTTTACAACTCTGCCCTTAATTTCCTAATAGTAGTCGGCGATTTATATTTATATATATTGTTATATTATTTTATATTATTATACACATATTTTTTTCTCGCGTTGTATGTAACGGGTGTTACGACAAAGTTTATATCGTTGTTATAACTAATTTGAATTAATTTGAGAATCTTGTAAAGATGGTTCTTCAGTCACACGATTCACAAGCGTCACGGTCCGCGTTTCTTTGTTTCCGTCGGACACATTGTTTTAACGGGTAATAAACACGAGCCCGCATCGCGCGAGTCGATGATATCGATTCAAAGTGCATCGACACGGTCTTATGCAAGCGCAATTGCACCAGGACGTATCGTCGTGCATCCTAATTTACGTGCCCGTTGCATGACTCGAAATAGATAAAGAGAGCGCGTGGGCGTGTACTTAAACGGATTTTCAAAAGTCATGCTCCGTGTAATACACGGTGTTTCGGAACCGCGAAACGGGAACCTCGGGCGCGAATCATTTCCGTTTGGAACGCGGCTCCTCACTTTCTAAGAACTTTTTTCCTGGGAACGACCGATTGTTTCGCGAACGCTCGGAGAACAGCGTAACAGCAAATCGACTATGATTTTGAGACAGAGCACGTTATGAATAGATTTCGTGCGCATTCTTACCTTTACGCGGAGGTAAAATTACCTGGATGAAAATTCTCATGAAAGTACTCATTGCAATAAGATTTTATTCGAATATTATATTATTCCATTTCTTTTATATTGCTTTTTATAATTAATTATAGAATTAATTACTTAAGGTTACGTAAAGACAGCGTCAACAATTATTTGTATTATTATACGAATAATTTGACAGGCTCTAATAATTCTCTATAGTTATAAATAATTATTAGAAAATATAGATAGCATAATTTATGACGAATAATGAATATTTTTAGCGCAACATTTTTAAAATTAGTTGCCACGAGTGTATCAGCAGATTTCGTAATTTATTGATTGAACTTTTAAGGAGCCCTTGTCTAGTTTGAAAAATGTTGAACTTGAATTAAATGCTCAATTAAATATGCACTTATTTTCTAGAATATTTTCTTGCTTGCGAAATTATCATTCTACCACAGCAGCAACGTTGATCGGCGAAAATCGGGTATTCCCGGTGCAACCCTTAATCGATCTATTCGGCATCTTTTTTTTTTGTATCTCAAAGTCACAGCTGTTTGTATCACGCATCATGGTACGCCCATTACCACCGAATTCTACGGACAGTTCTGCAATTATTCGCTGACACGAACCGGAGAAAACCTCGTTACGCTTTCTAAATCGCTTTTTCGACGTTGATTTTTACGACTCCTCATCGGGCCCGCGCCTCCCGTGGCTAATGAGCGATTCATGTTTCGCGTTAAATATCGTTTATTATTGATTTTACACGCTTGAAATTCTGCCGACGCGGCGCCTCGTCCCGCCGCGTACATTTTTACGAGCTTTCAAATTCGATAAAAATCTGGTCCCGTTCGGGGGTTCATAAAACGACGGACAAAGTGCTCGCACGTTGTAAAAATTCTTGTTGATACCGGGATGGAAAGCCTTCGAGGAATTCGGAATCGTTCTTCACCGGGATAAAGCGGTGTTCGGCTGTCTGCGCGTTCTCGCGTTCTACATTTTCGGAACGATTTGCCGAGATATTACGCGACTGGTCGGTTTCTGGGATTCTGAATGAAAATTGACTTGCCGAGACGGCGGCGAACATGAAAGTCTATTGCTCGACTTCTCGCGTTCTGTTTATCAACAGACCTGATGGCACACAAACGGTGTTCCTCGAGAAAATGTGTAGGCTAAATGTATCAATTACCGCGGCACCGTGTTGCGATCGTACCTTATTTTAACCAGTTAAGTGCGTTTGACGACTATATCCGTCATGGAGACGTGGAAGAATTTTGTGTCGACGATTATATCCGTCTTGCGTAAAATTTTGTTACGATTTTATATTTAAATTGTAATTCTGGCGAAAACTAAATTTTATTCGTAAATTTTAATATGTTTAAAATGTTTAGAGGCCAAGACGAAAGGAAACAGACAAATGAAAATTATAAATAATTTGGGTTGGATTCATGAGTTGGATTCGTCTTTTTGGATTCATCAAAGCGATCGCCACAGTTAATTGGTTAATATTCCTCTTAATTTATCGTGAAATAATAATGCTCGAGCATTTCATCGAAGAATAACGTGTGCTGAGAAATTATTAAAATCGAAAATTATAATCCTCGATACCTAATACCACGTAAGGAGAAACAGTTTTTTCATCGATATTTATTCTATTTAGGTGAGACACCCAGTATGTTTAAAAAAAATACTTACAAAGCATCATATTTGTATATTTCTATCTTTAAGTTATAAACATTCAATTAATCTTACGATGTTACAAAATTTTCCTATCTCTTTCAGTGCGATATTCTAAAGATATTTAAAGAAAGTATATTTATCTAAAAAGTATTATATTTATATATCTAAAACAACTTAACAAAACATGCTCGCGCGTTCCTATTTTTAAATTCTAAAAATTCCATCGACTTTACGAACTTTCAAAATTTTCCTATTTCTGTCAATGTTCTGAAGAACAGTCTCCTCTTGACAGTAATCTTTCAAATGTTGATCTAGCACTTCTAGCCACGGTTTTATAGCTCTTTAAAGAAAAACACTGTTGTTGTAATTAGAATAACCCAAAGTACAAATGATAAGGCGTTGGAGATATAATAGTCGTTCCTAAGCACACTAGATAGAGACGTTCGATACACTGAACACACATTAAACACATACACTGGGGACACACATTGATCACGAACGAGGTACAAGTCCGATTATGGAGTATATTGGGTTATTCTAATACCGGCGACACACTTTTCACTAGAAAGCTGCGATTTTCGCGATCTCGTATTGTTTGCAGCCGATAACAACGTCAACCGATTTCGATGACATTTTCAACATCCGCGCGAGTTACGGAGACTTGAAAAACACATTGTTTAACCCTTTGCAGTCGAAGCTATTTCCATTACTGAAGCAAGAAATTTCTTTCGACCTACAGCATTTCATTTTTACGTGATTTATTTTGCGTTAAGCACGTGGCGTCGAGCTTATTGTTTTATTTTTAATTTACATTTTTAACGATGTAGCATAAAAATGATTTCGAAACATGATCTAGCTTATTTCCAACGGCGCTGCACAGTCGCCACTCGAGTTCAAAGGGTTAACTTTCTTGTTTCTCCCTCGTTCCAGCCAATTGCTATTTTTCAAAGATATTTTATAGACGTTGCCTAGTAAGCTACTGTCTCTAACGTTTAAAAATAAATAGAAGTCATGTCGTTCACTTATAGAAAGGTCATTTGAAAATGTGTGTTAGAAGGAAGACCGATAGACAGAGTATCGTAAGATTAGTTTACACAAAGATATTCGAGGAGCAAGCTTATCGTCGTTTACGAATCTCTCATTAATCCGGTTTTGCGAGATGACGCAGAGGGACAAAACCGTGATCAAACAGTGACAATAACAAACGAGATATGCCTTTGAATTTATAATCTCTGGCTCAAGGCGAAGAGAGCCCAGAAAACACCTTGTTTTTTTTCGGAGGCGTTCGTAAACTTGTCATCGGCTAAGAGATAACACGATAAGAGCCGCAGCAACAATATTTCGCACACGTTAGTCATTTTCGAATGAAACAAATTTGAAAGCAGTATTAAAAACAAATCTCCGAAGACAGAAATCTAATAAACATTAATTTTCGTGTCTATGCACCTTGAGATAATTATTACGACTGCTTTACCAAAAATAAAAATTGTCCACCTAAATTGCAAGACATAGGAGCCAATCACGAGTGTGTTCAAAACTTAACAAAATATTTTACATTTTTACTGTTATTTAAAAAAATATAAAAGAAGAACTATATTTGCATATTTCCATTTTCTATTATTTCTAATATATAAACAATACAAGTATGTTTCCTCAAGTTATAAATAATTATATCTTCCTATGACAAAAATTGTCGTGTACAATTATATTTGCATTGAATAATTCGAATAATATTTACATGTTACAAGTAGTGAAAGTGTCTGTGTTTGCAGGACGCTGTCTGCGACGATAGCTTTTGTTTAGAAATTAATTAACACGACAGAGGCGATCGAAGCGGACACGAACACGGCGTGCTACGTCGTGTTTGTCGATTCGTGTTTGTCAATAGGCGATAATGGCGGGATGAATTGTGTCGGAATTAACGGGAGAAAGTTTCGTCATTAAATACTTCGACGCCGTTTGATGTAATTAGTAGTTGAATAGCCTGTACCCTCTTCCATTGACGATCACTGTTTACGGAACATAAAGTATCGCACAGTCAGTCCACCCCTTTCAATTACGGCATAGGTATAATTAGAGTCATTGTTTCGAGGCGCACGGGTTCGTATCAATTTATAAATATCGCTCGAGTGACGACTTTTCTCCCGCGGCGGACGTGCGCGGAAAATTACCAATCGCGAAGGGAAACGGTTTCAGATCGATGCACCGCGGAAAAATGCGCTCTCGTTTCGTCTTGACGTTCGGGAAAAATCATCGGGTGCAGGCGCATCGATCCGTATCGATCCAGATGTAGCTTCAACCGTAAAGACATATAAAGAATTGTCAAACGTGTCCTCAAACGTAATTGATCTTTGTTTAAGACAGTCAATAGGATCGTAAAAAACCATTCGATAATCTAATGGAACACGTCGCTTTGAACGTTTTCAGAATTTTTAGTCGCACAATTAATTTTGTATTGGTCTTATCGTTAGACTGCTTATGCAAAATAACAATCTTTTGAATTTATCAAACGATCATTGTCTTATTTTATAACAATATAAATGATTGAAATTGCGATTTAGACCACTCAGAGACTTAAATAATAATCTCTTCAGTTTAAGTATAACGATAATTTGAGTTCAAAACGAAATAATTTTGCAGGAGCTGTAGCAATTCCTATATAGATATATATTCCTATATAGATAACTGCGTCGGTAGAAATATCTGGTGCATCGAATAAATAAAAACAACTCGGTAACTCCGAAACAATTACGCTATTTCGAGTCGATGGTATACAACTCGTCTTCGCGGATACAGTATACAACTCGCCTCGTCGAGGATACCATGCCCGATAAAAATTAGCTAGGCGTATAGAGCTGGCTTGACCTCGCGGATCCACACGTACTAAGTTAATCAAACAGAACTTCAGATAACGGAACAGGCAATGAAATGCTTGAACTTCTGTGCGATTGTTAGTTCGTCTTCCTACCGATGTACGCGTTCGCGTGCGTTAAAGATATCGTAGCGATGCGTCCGCTGGTTTGTTGACATTGACGGGACAAAATATTTTGGTTGGGCCGCGGGAGCCCGTAGTATACACAACAGAACCGTCGCATAATCGTCGCCTGCAACTAGCCGCTTCGAAACGGCGAGTTCGACTTCGAATTAAATGATCCTCCGCGGAGAAACGAATTCACCGTTTAGTAATTTCGTTTCGCAGGGAGTTTCAGTTACAAGTTTTGCGCACGGCACGCGTTCAGACCATTTAGGGACGCGCGACGGAAGGTTTAATCTGTATTTAATGAGATCCATGTTTTCAGTTGCAGAAGTTCGTTTCTGTCGTCGTTTGGCCTACGCTTAATTCGCGCGGAGATCGTCGCTTTGTTAATTAGAAAGCTCGCCGGACCCGCGCGCGCTTTAGCGGGCATCGTTCAGCTACTCGCGTGCGCGCTCGTTGCAGTTTATTTTAGCTTGTGCACGATGTTTGTAAACATCTAGAATAGCGCGGCGTTCCTAGTATTTCTGAATAATTTAGTTCGAAACGATAACGGGCGGATAGCAACGCCGAGGGAAAACAGATAACACCGTGTCGCGACGAGTGTTTATTAAAAGAAGAAACTATGAGTAATAGACATGCGTCGATAGAATTTTCGTGTACGTGTAGCGCTCGTCGCAAACTCCGCTTGCGAGTGGAGAAATCGGTTTTGCATCGTAAGCGTTTTGACATCGATAATAATTCCGTAAGTACGAGTTTATTGTTGACGGTTCGAGGAAACGATTTTGAAACTGCTGCACGACGATCTTAAAAATCGTTCATGCAGAGGCGATTTTGTTCGATGAGAAGCCAATTAATTTTATCGAAATCGATGATCGTTAAATAATTGATCAAAATTGTTTCGATCGTTGAACAGTACTTCGATCATTCTAATAAGCTGCAATTAGTTTGCCAATATTCTTAGCGTTACTTAATCTTTTCATTTCTTCTGGGTTTCTATATTTTTACTGCAAGTCCGCGGTCTAATAATAAATAATACAAAGCTAGCCACTTTCACTATTTAATGCTACGATTGCTAGGAGAAGTCGCATGACTAACTTTAAGCAGAACAGTCGTCAGTGGTCGCTGATCGCATTAGGTCATCTAACTATCGGTTGTCATGGAGATATGCGCTTTGTAAAAGCGTTATGTCCAAGGGACGTAACAGTAAAAGGTAAAAGTTGCTCGATGATTTAATCGCAATATTCGAATAGCATTATATTCAGAAAATTTATTCGAGTAGCTTTATTATTTATTCGAAAAATTCGCGACACCACAGCATATCGTGAAACAGTCGCTAGCATAAATTGCTCTGCAGCGTCCTAGCTCCATTGAAACCGAGGGCAAAGTAGCCACGCCCACTCGGACGATCCTCCGCGGAGCGGAAGACCAAAGCAGACTGACATGAAATTTTCTCTGACGTCATACTCGGGATCAATCGAAAGCGCTCTCCGAAGAGCGAACTGTTGGCCCGCGCTAGAATGAATGGAACAAATCCCCGCCGTATAGAGTTTCCGTAGAGGTGAGCTAATGGAATTGGCGTTTGTTTATTTTCCAGAGAGACGACACGAGTCTGCTCGCTCAGTTTTTCTACGCTGACGAGGCGTTGAACGCGGTCGCCTGCGAATTAGACTCCTTCGATGGCCGACAGGAGCCGGAGAGATGCACCACGCTGGTGAATCAGCTGCGCCATTGTCAGGACAAGGTGCTGACGATCTGCAGTCAGATAATGGATGAGCTGATACCGGAGAGCAGGGCGAACAGGGACTTCAGGGTGAAGTTCCCGGACGACGTGATGCAGGAGAATCTCGCAGGACAATTGTGGTTCGGCGCGGAATGCCTGGCAGCTGGCTCCTCCATCATGAATAGGGAAGCGGAAAGTTCAGCCATGAGGCCGTTAGCGAAGGCCCTGACAAAGTCGCTGGATATCGTCAGGAATTTGCTCAGGGAGCACGCGCTGAAAGGTCACATGAACCTGAAGGTATTTATCTTCTTGTGTTACCGAAACCGTTCTCCTATCAATCCTTTACCCCCCTCCTGCCCCCCTACCGACGTCGACGAGAACGATAACGGAGCACATGTGCGCCTTCCAAAGGCTTCACCTTCTAATTACAGTTTTTGAAATTGAACGCTCTTGTTGTGTCACATCGATCTTCGTTCGGAGAATTTTTTATGGACAGCTGAGCTCGAGCGTGTTTGACCGGCTGTCTCATGGGTGACGATTCTTGTTTTTTTTTCCCCCGGTGTAAATAAATGATGGTAGTGAACGAACTTATTGCGACAACTACTAGTTGAAGGTCTCTGGATGTCCTCCAGACTTTTTTGAAACGGTATTTTACTTGTTTCGTAGATTCGTTAACATGAATTTTAATCATACGTTTACTATTTTGACAAGTGAACTACTGAGCCTTAAATGTGACTAAGGTGGGGGTAATTATAGACACGAAGGTAACTTTTATACGTTAGAACGTTATATTTGTGGTTGTATTCTAAATGCTAGGATTCGAAATTTTTCTAAATTAAGATTGTCCACTGTAGTTTGAATATTGTTATGGATAAAGAAATAAAGAAATAAAGAATGAAGAGCGCGTGCAAATATTTGATGAAGGAACAATGGTAGGTTCGAAAATCATTAAATCATTGTTATCAGATTTACATTGTGAAGAATCTGACGTAAAATTTCATCTGGCAGCGACTAATTCTTTCCCATGTGGGTGTAACGTAGTGGTGGGTCGTTAAATAAAAAACCACCCGAACTAGCATGGTCCCTGCGTCCCGGAAATATGAAATCATTCCAGCGAGACAAAAGGAGATAATTGAAGCAGCCAGTTTCAGAATCACTGGAATTTGTATTTCGATATTGAAAACGCTATTCCCCGTTGAAACGAACATTGTAATCTGTCGTATTTAATACTGCTCTTATTATTTAATTAAATGAAGTGCCCCTAGAGAGGCGAATTTATAAAACAATACTTCATAAATACCATATTGCAGTCTACGATTTTATGTTTCAGTCACTGAAACCATCAAAGTGGAAAATTAATTTTTAAACAAATTTATTACATCTCCGTAATATTGAAGAATATTGAGAAAGTAATCGATGTGATACAACTTAACTTTTCAATTTTAATTCGATCAAATAAACGGCAGTCAAAGCGTTAATAATTTTCCTAATAGAATTTTGTTTTCTTTTTTTTTTAGATCTCAATTTACTTTCATTTCTGTATCGTGATAACGGAAGAATTAAATTTTTTTCGATTTAGGAGAAATTAACAACATTAGTCGATTATTTATAAAGTCATCGGTACGAGTCTGACTCATAGTTCTATTGCAAGGGGTTAATATTTAGCTCCGTCACAGCGATATATCCTCTTTAGTCGCGAATACAGCACAGATATCGCATCTCAAATACTCCACTTTGTTCATGTATAGAACCGTTGCTATACACTGTTTAACAAAATAGAAAGGAAAGCAGCGTTGCCAAGTGACGGTAATCTAAATAAAGTAATTTACGTTTCATCGAATTCTTCGCAACCGCGTCGCCCATAAAAGAGTAAGAAACCCCAAAAGAAACGGGAAGTATGAAACACAGAGGAGGATGTATGGTGGTGGTAGTTGGACACGATGACCAAACTAACTTTTCTATTGGTAGTATCTCTTCCAGACGCAGAATCCGCTGGACCCGTCGCTGGAGAAGCTGATCGAGTCGCTGAAGATCTTCGATCGCCTGTTCTCCGATTTTGAGCTGTGCTACGTCGGCGCCATGGTACCGGTGAAATCGACCAAGGAGTACGAGCAACAGGAACTCGTGTGCGTTTTATTTTCGGAGACGCTGCAGAGAGCTCTCGAACGTGGATTGCTCAGCCAAGCTGACGTGGATAATTACGAGCCAGCCCTGATGTTTACAATTCCCCGTTTGGCGATTGTTTCTGGCCTCTTGGCTCCGCCTGGAGGCCCACTGTGCCTCAAATCACCCGACAACATTAGCGAAATGTTTAGGCCGTTTAAGGTGAGCCACCGAATTACTGATTCGGTTTGGCCATTTATGTATATTAGTCCATTTTGTGGCAGTTTTAACAAAGGGGTTGGGATACGTTGCTTAAAGATCTTAAGAATAGAGATCTCAAATACTGCTTGACAGAAAGAAAATTCGAAAAGATTGAATCGTGTCTTAACCCTTTTATCACGATGCTCAAAGTTGAAAAAAGCGACTGTACAAAATTCATTTGAAAACTGCATGTTATGGGTCGAGTCAGCTAAAGTGCATATAGGTTAATATCATGAATGGAAATGATGGTAAAAGATGTCAGGAAACTCCAATATCTGGAGATGATTGGACGCTTGCTTAAATCGATGTTCAATTTTTTATATAGCTCGCAGAGAAACGGACATACTCATTTTTATGTTAATATAATATTCGCGCGTGGCAATTTGCTATTTGGTTAGATTCATCGATCAAACTTTTGTTTTAAAGTAACAAGAATTCTTGAATTGTGCAGAAAATCTTTTATAAATAATGAGAAGAGGAAAATTAATTAAGAAATGTTATTAGCGTCACGCTAATTGCATGTATATTCTTTTTGCGCCTTAAAAATTTGTATACGTCGCAAAGGCATAAAAATCCGCAGTCTTTACTGAAATTATTGCTGAAAATATTTACTATATTTCATTCCTATCTATTTTGTCAGACTGACGATAACAATTCTAAATAACTGGTCTCTTCGTTTCAGACGCTGCTTTTAAAAATCCGGGAGCTCCTATGGACGCTTAACAATCGCGAGCTCTACATGCTCGAGAAACTGTTGTGCTCGAACGAAGAGCCATCGGGTCCTATCACGCACTCGTCGAAGTCCGCGTGCCAGGACATACCGGACCTGGAGGAGTTCGTTCACAATTTTTATACCGGTTATCCGAACTGCAAAGACTTCATCGTAGATTTTTACACAGTGACGAGGAACACGGGAAACAATATGGACGAGGTGGCGAACGACGTAGTTCAAGCGTTGACGGAAGAATGCGAGAACGCGGATCGTTCGTCGGAGACGAGGTATGACCAAGAGGAGGGTGGTAGGCAAGCGGGCACTAGGATGAATGATGTCGAATACGGGCCTAATCGTGTGTACGTGACCGCGGACGGGTTTGACGAGAGTGCCAGCAGGTGTAACGGTGGCGCGAGGACATCCAGTGAACGAGAGAGTGTCAGTGACGAAGTGCAATACAGCGTAAAGAAGGCTTGCAACTCTAGCGTTAGCAGGCGACAGTCCTGCGACGACGGCCTTGGCTCCAGAAGAGAAGAGGATAACGCTGGTTCGGTTTATCTGACGGTGCAGGCAGCAGTTGCACAGGGTAGTGCGGAGAACGGTGCGTCGATTAGCAGCGAGAACCAGGTGAGTCAGCAGCAGCAGGACGACTTCATGACCTCCGACATCTCCGAGATCCTAGACGGCTCTGAGAACATCGAGATCCCGCAGACTCAGTACCTACTCAACCAGGTATCCCACGAGAACAACGTGTCCGGCGATAGCATACACATCCAGAATTCGTTGCCGGACTTGGACTCGAAGAAGCTGATCTCCGAGGCGAACAAGACGCTGTCGAATCTCCTGTTGGACAGCGACTGTCAGAATGAGATCTCGGAGCAGACCGATTCCGGGATTTGCACGGTTCTGTCCTCGGAGAACACCAGCCTCTACGATAAGAGTCCGGAGGAGAAAAAGACGTTCGCGAACGAGATCCAGCAGGACGACCAGATCTTGGACGATGAGGACACGCAAGAGAACACCAGCTACTCCTGCTCGAATCTGAACTCACCAAAGAGGAAGAGCTCCACAATCTCGGAGAACTCTTGCGTCTGTAGCCTGAGGAGCGTGAAACCAGTCCCGCCGATGGATCATTCGATCGAGGTGCACAATCTCCACTCGAGCAGCACCGAGGCCGCGAAAAACATTCCAAGGATATCGTCGAACTTCGATGGTACCAACGAGGAGTTCGTCGGAGTCGCCTACGGGAACGGCCACATCACCGTCTGCGACTCGAACCAGTCCAGCTTTCAGATCAATTACACGGAGAACTGGGAGAACTTGAACCTGAACATCGACGCGTCCACCTCTCGCCGGGAGTTTTGGTGTGACCTGAAGTGCGAGAACTGTCCGTCGACGTCGCAGAACATTGGCAAGATCGGGACGAAGATCGAGCAGTACGCGAAGGAGAAGATAGTGTCGAGGAAGATGAGGGACGAGAAGCAGAAGCGGAGACATCATCGTAGACACGACAAGAGCAGCCCGTTGATACACGGGACCCAGGAGACCAGGACTTCGCACTTCCAGAGCGTGTACTGCGCGACCAGCACGGAGAGCTCCAGGTCGAACTCGACCGACCGGTGCTTGAACCCTAGACTGATCAGCTACGGCGCTAGTTTACACCCGAGCCAGAACACTAGGCAAATGCCTAACTTCGGGAGCCACAGTCCTCATGCCAGCCCGAGGATGCAGCACTTCGAGCCACGTAGCAACGGCCAACGAACTTGTAGCATCACCCTCAGGACGCAGAGGAACTTGTCGCCGCATAACAAGAAACTGCTAGACCACAGGAGATCTAGGTCGGAGCAGATCAGCCGGATGAAGAGGAGGGACGTCGAGAAGAGAGACAAGTACGACAGGGTTAATACTCGCTCCGAGCAGACCAAGAAGAAACTGGAGAGCAGAAGTCCTAACGAACTGATGAACGATGGTTTGGGACCAAGGACGGACAAGAGTGGCTTGGTGACAGAGCCAGTTTCCCCGGTGATGCCGCAAAACGTTCCTTACGGAGTCCAGAGTTTAATAAAAGACAATAATACGCAGAGAACCGTTCGTGCGATAAGACTGGTCAACGCGACGACCGTTTCTGGTGCGCAGTCGTTCAACTCTGATCGCTCGCTGATCCATAAGCCGGAGGTCGGATCGAGCTCCAGCTGTTCCAGCTGTTGCGACTCCAGCTCCGAGACCAGCGAGTTCCAGAGCGACTGCCAGGATGACGAAGAGATTGCGCTCGCGATGCAGGCAGCTGAGATCGCAAATAGGAATCAGATTCGGGCGAAGTTTCGGTAATGATGATCTTTCATGATTGTTTGCGCCAAGAAATTAATCTGAGTTTGCCTTAATTAGCTCTTTCGACGTTAGCACCGACTTGAAAGTATCTTGCGTTATTTCAGATCGTCGGAGGATCTTGTTCATCGATTGTTCGTTTGCATAGCCGGTGTGGCGGATCAGTTGCAGACGAACTTTGCCTCGGACTTGCGGAATATATTGAAGTGCGTGTTCTTGATGAACAGTAGTCAGACCGTAGAAGAGAGCGAGGTGAAGGAAGAGATTTTAACCGTAGACGATCAGATAGCAAATCCTATAAACGATACGGGTACTAATCACGAGCGACAAGACTCGTTGCAGGAATATGAAGACGAATTGGAAGACACGACTGCGACTAATGGCCAAAATACAAGTACGTTTTGTTCGGTATAAGAATTATAATGATCAATCAGTTCGTAGACTTGCAATCGTAGGTAAAAGTAAGAAGTATTTTGTTACTTGCAAATAACCATAATTACACTACAAAATCTCAGTACAGAAATTCTTCAGCCGATTAAAGTCGGACTGGGTTAGGTACTTTAGAAATTGGACATAAAAATGTGTAACTAAAAATTAAATGGTAAAATTGTTAAATATTTTAAATATCGCTGTCTTAAGTTTTAAGCATTCCTGTGTTTGATCAGGAATAAAAGACCTTTGTATTTCCGACATTCTATTGACATTTGATTTCGATTTGTAGATTCTCCGATAACCGAACGCGGTGAAGAGTGCGTGGAACGTGCTCCAGCTTGGGTGCCTGACAACGACGCGCCACGGTGTATGGCTTGCCAAGCCGGCTTCACCGTAGTGCGACGGAGACACCATTGCAGAAATTGTGGCAAAGTGTTCTGCGGTCGTTGCAGTAGCAACAACGTTCCCCTGCCACGTTACGGGCACACGAAACCCGTGAGGGTGTGCAACAGGTGTTTCCTCTATCAGGTGACGCCGTTCACCGTTTCCCAAGTAACACCTGCGAGCTGAACATTAACAGAACAAGGTATAAATTAGGGAATCGTTTCCTTTCTCTTCACTGAATATCTTCTTGTTAATATTTTTCGGGCATTCAGCTATGTGATCATTCGATTCCTTCTTCTAGTAGGGACACAGTGTTTCGATGGTCGACCTTTGAAAGGGAACTTCATCAGATGTTGCATTGATATTAAAATATGGAACTTCTTAAGTTACAAAGGAAGTTGTGCGTCATTCACCTGAGTAATTGCAAATTGGCAAGGATAGCGACATTAAAGATATTCATAAATAGGCAGCGGATCTTTATGCAAAATAATATGTTTACGTATCATTGACAAGAAGAGAGTGTTATGCAGTTCTTGTGTTAATAATTTTAAGTATTTGAAAATTAGTTCACACTTTCGCATTCTTGTAATACTTCTATGTTTCAACCATTCATTTCTGCCACAGATGTATAACATCTGCAATCTAATTACAATAAATTCTAAAGATGGATACGTATAACTTTCTTCTTATAATTCAATAGTATAGTTCGTGAAGTGGAATATACAAAAAGTTGTGGCACATAAACACGAACATAGTGACGTTTCTTTTTATTCCTTCTCAGAAATAATTTTAAAAATGGTAAGTGTGGACGAATACGTCAAGTGAATGACTCCAATTTTATTTATGAGCCTTGTAACTTCCAACTGTTACTCTTGCAAACTAATTTAACATCTGGCAAACTTCCCTTGGAGATAAAACGTTACGCAGATGTAGTTGCACATGTACGTGTATATACGCGCGTGCCGAGTATATTAAAATTCGACAGTACCGTGTTGTTTCGATTTTTCATTGGCGTTTCCTAGCTGTTTTATCATCGTACAAAATTTAATATCAAGTCTGGAGAAATTATTAATTTCGAAAAATATTTCTTTAAAGAGAATTTATTATATAGTCGATGATCAAACTCGTTGACCCTTCGACCAGTGTAATAAAAATCCTTTTCTTTTTCAGAATCAAGTTATGAAGCTTGATATAGATTGAAACAACACGGATTACTGGTTAAACCGTTCTTTACGTTGATTTCTATACTTGCACGCACCTAAATTAAATACGTCGGCGACGATCGTTACTATTTTTACACGTCGTTATCGAACGATTTTTATCCTAGCTGAATTCCAAAAGAAGTTGTATCATAGTTTGAATTTTTCGAATCTTGATCTTGTATTTAAGAAAAAAAGAACAAAGGATTGAAAAGAAGAGACGGAGTTGTCGTTTAAGAAACACGATACCATTGTACAGATTATTCCTTATATTGTATATCGATTTCGCCCTTATCTTTTCTATTCTCTTCATCGACGTTCCGTTTAGATTTTATCTCCTCCCCCTCCCCAGGTGTGTTTAGTTACTACGAGCGCTCGAGTTTCCGATTTTGTAGTCTCGTGCTTTGTTAACGCGAGAATCGATATCTTTATACAGCTGGTACCATCAAATGTAGACGAAACTCAAAAATAAATCTCGTAATTTGCATTAGTTCCTCCGTATGGTCGTGTTTTCACGTTACATTCCTTTTTGTGATAAAATCACCTTTTGCTCTTTTATTAGCACGGGTGGCGGATGTTCAGTCCGAATGAATGTTCAATATTTTTAGGACTTACTCAATGATTTAACAAAAAGACTTTTCTAAGATGCGTTCTCTTTTTGAATGTTAAAGATATTTTACATGATTATATAGACAAAGGAGTGACTAATTTTTGTTAAACATTTAGTTGCACAGGATGAGTTACCATTTAGAACTGGAATCTGAAATTCCTTTTCCATGGCACTGAACAATTGTTTCTTTTTATTTTAATAGCATGTAGTTCCACTTAGGAAAATGTTGGAGTATTTATCTATTCGAAAGAAATATTTTATTACATTATATGGAGTTGCATCGTTTCGCGAAGGAAACGGATACATTTCATGTTCCAGTCTCGGGTGATTCACCCTGTATATTGATTTTCCCATACCCATACATAGTGTGCATTCTGCTTGCGTTGCTTCATGTCTATGTTTATGGTGCGTACTGTATAAACGCGACTCGTGTTCTCCGTTGGCACGATCATTTTGTAAAAAGAAGATCGAAGAAGATCGTCGGAGACTTAATGTAAACTGAATAGCTGCGAGAGTCGAAGGACGTTTCGTTGTAAAATAGAAATATTTGTATTTATATATACACATACATATACATATACATACATACATACATATGTATTTAATTTTGGAATATACTCTTTTTAGGTGAAGCGCAAGAATCTTAAGTAAGATAGTAAAACAAAAACGGCAAAAAAAGTGAAAGAAAGAACGAAAATTCGAAAAGGAGGGGATGCATCGTAGACTGAGAGACAAATCCTTGCGCCGAGTTGGACTTTAAACTATATCAACCGCTCGCTCAGCGATAGTGATCCAAGTGATTTCTAAATTTTTAATATAATAAACTAGCGAGGAGAGTTGCGAGTAGTCAAAGTGTGATCATACTGTAATCGTGACCATCGATTCGACGAAACGTTTATAAAGGGTGTGTCTGAAATCGAAGGAACATTGAACAATTGCCATGTTTTTCCGTTTTCGAGACCATCGGATTTGAATATT
Source organism: Augochlorella aurata (assembly GCA_028455555.1). Classification (NCBI taxonomy): domain Eukaryota; kingdom Metazoa; phylum Arthropoda; class Insecta; order Hymenoptera; family Halictidae; genus Augochlorella; species Augochlorella aurata. The sequence continues at coordinate 9,563,081 of CM052149.1, forward strand.
CAAGTACGCTGGATGCTGATTTATGTAACTGGTAGCAAGCACAAGATCTCAAGTCGAATCATCGAAACCGATTGTCTCGAAAATGAAATCTGGTTAGAACAAATTTTGTTTCGCATTTTCCACTTAGTTGTGTATTGAAAATTACCAGCGTTTCTTTAGCGCCACAATTTCAGATGCACCCTCTATTGCGAGTGTCCTAATTTATCTTTCGCATTCAGCAAATACCGAGGAAACGTATTTGCCTCTGTTCCAAGAAACGTTGTTGCTCGGCTTTTCCCCTGCTCAGAAACACAAAGTAGCTCTTTGTAGTCTACCTAGTTCTGCAGTTAATTGACGACCGCGTGTTCGTCGTCCAACAAAAGAGGAGACCAAATCGTCGATTATTCACAAAAAGGTACACCTCAACGACGACCTTCAGTTATGCTGTCAACGTCCTGACTAACTCGTATCTTTTAAACTACAACCGAGCGACAGCTATAAAGTAACATTACTCAGGACGTTGCCATGATAACATATTCAAAGGTCGTTGAAATAAGTGGGATATGCCTCCTTGTCAATAACCATGCGCTGGCAAATCGGAACACCGTTCTGGAAGCTTGTAAACTGCGATTTTTAACAGTTGTCCTGCGATCCGATTGATCTATGCAGCATACTCTCGCAGAGGCACGTTACTATCGCTTGTGCCAAATTTTCGTGACAATAAGTTCCCTGCTGGTTACGCGGTTTCCCGCGCGTACAATTTAGAAGAGTCTACGTGATCTCTTCAATAACGTAGTTCGGATACACAAAACATAGATCAGCCCTGCAGATGCTATCAGTTCTCCATCGTATACGGGGAATTCCCATGAGCTCTTGATTGTATAATGATCGATGTACTAAATATGCTTCTCTGTATCTGGCTGGGTCTGGATCATGTATCTCGAGATTAAGGCCATCAAGATCCAAGATCAGAACATTGGGCTGAACTGCCTGCTGTCAACAGCTCTCCCCTGAGAAGGTTGCGATGTTGGTGCTCTGTCATAGCTATCCTTGCACATCTTATGTATATCTTGCGTCCACTGAGGACTGTTACTCTGGAGGTCTGTACATTGCCCCGATCCATGTCTTCTTCTGAACGACACAGGGGACAGACCCACCAGCCTGTCATGTTCTTGACTTTGCCAAGAAACTTGACGCATGGCATCCCTTATATCATAGACTACGTTCACTCGCACACAGCATCTCACACAAAATTGTGCACTGCTCTCAAGCTATGGGATTCGCATACCCAGAACTCTGACCCACACAGAGCTAGAAGATGACCATATAAAAGCGCTCTCAATTACGATATAGTTTAAAGTTATCTTTCCAATGAACTGAATTCCACCATGCGCTAGAGATTACTTTCCTGGTTATGAATTTCGAAAAAGGTACGACTCCCACTTTTACGCCACGCTAGCTTTTTCTCTCTGTTTCAGAGGCGAGGAACATGAGGCTGTAAACTGTTTGTTAGAGTAACTTCCAGAAGATACAAAATTCTAAGGTTTTCACTCGTCAGAGGTTCTGGGGTAAGTGCCGTGCGGTCTGACATGATCCTGTTACCAAAATGTGACCTTCTCTTTCCTACTCCATGACCAAAGACCTTGGAAGAATAATATTTTTATTCTCAAGGCAGTGCAACTTTATTAACGAGCTTTCAATTCATCATGCATGAGGCTTCTGTTTGATGAACCAGGACATCGATAGTTTATTTTCTTATTTACACCCCATTCCATGACCGCACGTGGCCTAACACCCCGCCATAAATCCTTGATCGATGAATCCAATTTGATTTAAAGGACGCTGACATGGAGTATCCTATAAATTCTGTTCAGGATTAGCATTGCGAACTTCTGTCTTCATGTTTCGAATTAGAGTGGTTTTATAAAGTTCTTTCTTGCTTAGATTCGGTGTACAACAATGGAAATAAAGAATCATCAACGATAGTAAAATTGACAAAATTTCGAAAATTCTGTGAAACGTCATTCTTGTATGTAACGCGCTACATATTTGAATTATCGTCGATGATTCGTGATAAACCAGTAATGGTGCCCTATATTGAATTTTATGGCAGAATGTGATCATGTAATCAATTTAATTTAAAGTTTCTATTTGCACAATATAAAACTACGACTGCCAATAATTATTAATAAGTTAGTTGTTGTCACATGCTATTATTGTCTTGTTCCATAGATATTAAAGTTCTCGAATCTATCCTACAATATTAGCTGACTTTAATTAGCGTTAAGATTTTCATTGCGTTATCAAAATTTATATAAGCTACGATCTTAAGATAAAATCTTGTATTATTGTAATAGAAGTATGGATCGATCCTACTCTTTTCAGTGATTCCAGCGTAATGGTATCATTACATTGTTTAATGTACACGGAGACCATAATATCTGGAAGCGTTCCGAATATCCGATATCAAAAGATCTCTAATTATTTTGAACAATGCCGTAAGGAAACTTGTAAATAACACTGAAAATTGCATCATTCTTCTGTACTTCAAAGTAATCTAATACGTTCTCCTCTGAATTACTATATTTCGTTCATGTATTTTCTAGTGTTAGGATAGAGCATGTATAGTTTATATGTATTTCCAAGTGATCAAAATACATGGACGCGAAGATCTAGTAATAACTGTAATCTCGAAGTAATAGCGTTGTACCAATGAATTCAATGATTACTCGGCGCGCGTTCGGTAATGTTACCATTGTTAGTCACGACTGTTTACATTGATCACGTCTGTCATACTCCGACGTCGATTCGAAATTCAATCGATTTTACAATGTTAATCCTGCTGGCTAGATCAAATCGCAGAGCGAGAAGCTTCGGCAGATTCTCGCGTACGAGCTCATGGTTTTCCCGTCGGAAAGATCGCGTACACTGTAAACGATAATTTTAAGACGCATACGTCGGCTCACGCTTTCATTTTCCAAGTGTCAACGAGTCCCACCTGTATATATGTACCGAAACACCCTGTATAAAACTCTGTGGAGTAATGCAACTGGCTGCTGGTGGCTTCGATGGAAGCGGTCCGAAGTCGGCGTAAATTATCTCTAAAAACGAAAACAGAAAAAAAACAATGAAAAACTATTACTGAGTGTTTGTCAATGTGGAGCATCGTGTCCGTCGACTGTCTTCGCGGGCGTTCGAAGCGCACGAAACGCGGTCACCGTCTTCGAAAACGATCGGCGTGCGATTCCTTACCGAGCTGTAGAACAAAATTGCGTTTGCGCTGGCACTTCTAGAGCGGCAAGAGGCGGTCTAGGAGAAAACAATGTTACCTTGGCGTTCAAATTTCACATTCCGTTGCATTGTCAGCGTGACACAGTCAATATCCGCGCGAGAAACCTGTAAAACGTGGAGCAACAACGGCGGCCATTGTTGCTCGACGATTCGAAGCGATTCGGCGATTAGAGAAGGGCCAGGGAATAAATCGTCCGGCGAGAATGATCGTCGATCTACTGGCTCAAGTTACGCCTTCGATACCGATCGGGGCATGTCCGAGACACGCGTGATCTGCTCGCGGGTCTTCGGACATTGGAGGACGCGTATCGCGACAACGCTTCTGCGGCCTGGTAGGACTGTCAAACTAAAGACTTCTCCAAGGACGTGTACACGCGTTCTCTTAAGAAGCACATCGATATTAGGGAGTGTCGCGGAAAATACGAACTAAGCTTAGGATGAGAGTTATTTTTTACACGCAATCGATGCCTTGCTCTAGCGTATTGTGCTTTCTATCTTTTACGTGAACGACCCTTCGCGCTCGAGCTACGAGTCGTAGGTATTAACATTGATTACTTTTCTGTTAATTCATCGCCATCGGGTCTTGGAGGCTGCTGTTAGAACTATTAAGATCCTTGCGTGGAACCGTTGCTTCGAGTAACTGTCACGGAGAAACGAAGTTTCCGATTTTAAAACAATTCCAAGCCCCGGCCAGTACCATTTCCTCGTCCGTTGACCAGAGGGGATCGTCTTCAAAAAATGTTAATCCTCGCCCCAAAGATACTACTCGCCCGTTTTCTATTTTAGATATTGTAAGATTTTGTATTCCTTCACGATCGTCCTGCAATCCGAATGCGTTCGTTTCAAATGTCAAATTACAAATAAACGTATACACGAAATCCTTCTCTTGCGGCGCTGGGTCCATCCTGGCCCACGCATAAATGTAGAGCACGTATCGGTATACTCGGAGCGAAACAATTCATTGGATATTCGATTCGAAATAGTTGCACGATCAAAGATGAAACGGTATCTTATTTTTAGAGCTACAAAATGCCGGTGTTGTGCTGTAGAGTTTATCACTGTGTTTAGCTGGGCTTGATTAGTAGACGGTGTCCGAAAATTGTAATATACAACAAATAAAAGTAACGAACGAAAGATCGACAAGTATCGAGACACAGTGTAGGTATAAATTTTAAAAATCATTAGCTGTTCATATCGGGTCCAATAAAAGGATCAAACGACGAGGCGAGTTCAAAGAAAAAAAATTAATACTTCTAAATTTAAATGGATCTAGCAATCGCTGCCGTGAGAATTAATGATCTAAATTTAAAAAAAAAAGACAAGACATCATTTTAGCATACTATTCTACATTAAACGAGAAGAAAATGTAAGACAAGTTTCAGTTCTCTTCAAACTGACAGAGTGCACCCTTTCAAACCCTTGCCTTACGATAGATTAAGATCTCGAACAGTATGCGAAGATTACTTGTTTCCTTAAAATCGAAATAAAATTCTTAGAGTATCGATATTTAGCTATAAATGTAGCCACGCGTAAATTTTCCTCTGCGAGAATCGCGAAGTTCCAAGCCGTAATTGGGCAAGGGACGAAGACGATCCCGACGATCCCGGTGGAATGAAAATGGTACGATCCGATTCGTCAAAACGAGAGTGTCCCATCGATGCATAGAGATCGCTGCAACCTTTTAGGGCACGCAGATATCCCGTTACTCTTGATTCCGGTCTTTCGTAGAGCGTTTCGTATGCGAGGGTCGACCAATCAGACCGCCTGGCAGTTTTCGCGTGCTCTTTCTCCCCAATTTGCGCGCGTATATCGTTCCAATGTAATAGCAACCAGGAGTTCTCCTGTGCCTAAATGTTGCAGGCTAGTCTGTGCGTCGAGAAACGTGCGGTGGGATGAGTTAAGAGAGAAAGAGAGCGAGCGAGAGAGAGAGAGTGAGAGAGTGAACCAGGCGAGAAAAACGAAATACAAGATGTGCGAGAGTGCGAGAGAAGACGAAAAAAGTGATCCCCAGCGGTAGGGTGCGCGTTCAAAGTCGATGTCGCAGCGAACGCGATCTGCCAATTAGTTAGGAAATTCCAACTACGAGGAGAGAGAAGAGTACCTCAGAATTATTTTTGTATTATTTGCCCAAGTGTATGTGTATAAGCGTCGGCGGCGCGGCACGCGTTCAAGATGGCATCCGGCACAAAGACCCGGACCCCTCGCCATTTTGGGGGACGGGTCCTCGGCATCGAGGAGGCTCCGTTGCGTCTTACTCAACGATAAGTAATCCATTATTCTTTTCATCACCGACCCATTCGATCGTTCCGTTCGCCTGTAAAAACCACCTGTCTTTCTACACGTATTGTTTAACTCCTGTAAAGGTTCAAAATAAATCTCTGAATATCGTTCGCGGTACGAAGACTGTATATCTAGAGCTTCGGGTCTTTCAGATTGAATATAGTAACCGTAGAGTCAAGACTGCCATCGCTGTAAGTAACGTCTCATTCATCCCCGTGCTCCGTAGGAAATAACAATCGCGTACACCGACTGTACCGCTAGAATTATCTTCGAATTGTTAAACGGTTTGGGCGATTAATTAGTTAGAGTCCACGGAATCGAAGTTTCTCGAGCCGTCGCTGGAACGTTCCGCTGCCAAACGTCCTCTTACGCGCTGTAGGAAGATAGTCGCATCCCATAGGAATAATCTGGAATTATCAAGGTTTATCGGGGGACTACGAAACGGCCAAATCGTTTTTAAAAATCCGTCTTCTACGCGCGGGCTTCGTTCGCGGGACTTTCTCATTTCGTCATTCGACCTGCACCTAGTTCTTCGGGTTTGTTTATATAGATACCAGAGCTAAGATACGACTAGACCGTGTGATTGTAAGTAACTTTGTGAGCTGGTCCAGTCTCGTTGGACCAGCCACGGGTTCTTCATTTCCAAGGAACGATCACGATGTAGGAAGAAACACGCATATCGCCAACAAATTTCCTACACACCTTTTCTGCCATGCGAGCAGTTGTTTAACACGTTGAGCGCCACGTCCGCCATCGGTGGCGGACACTAGACTTTCCGTTTAGGCCGCGTCAGTCACCGGTGACTGACAGCGCGTAAGAAACACTGGCCCTACAATAGCAGCGCTTCTAAGCGGCGCGCTTGGCCTGAACGGGATTGCCTTAGAAACACGCGTGGCACTCAACGTGTTAAGAGATCTGGGGTCGACGAAACGTGCGGTTCAGTTGCACAAAAACTTGCGACTAGCTTCGGCAGCCTTCGCTGCTATTTGTACGACGAGGTGTACAATTTCATTTTAACCCTTTGCGGTCGAGTGGCGACTCTAAGGCGCCGCTGAAAATTATCATGTCATGTTCCAAAATAATTTTTATCAAATTTACTTATATTCAAAAAATTGTTAAGAGCTGTTAACTGTTGCATGAGTCACAAAATTCAATTCCATAATTTATAAAATGCGGCAGGTTATATAAAATAGAAACACTGTAAGTCTGAAAAAATATTTTAGATGTCCAGTTAAAATGACACCGACTGCAAAGGGTTAACGGACCCGTTCTACGGGATTGACATTTGTAATTGCTCTTGGTTAACCCCGCACGCTCCGCGGTCGATATTCACCAGTTTCACACGTTGGTTAATTGTTCCTGTATTTCTTGAGAATTTAAGAGAACATGGATAGCGACGCGAATATTTTGCGCGACTGTTCCCGGGGAGCGTGCGGGGTTTCGGTAAACGGGCTTGCAGATTGATCATCGTTCATTCGTTAAGAAAATAGTGGATTACTTATTCCGTTCGATGGTAAAGCGTCGTTAGATTCAACGGAGGATTTAACTTGAACGCTGGCCGCGCCACTCGAAGAATCGCGCGGTTAGTGTGTGTGCATGCAACAAAGTAAACTGAGAGGGAGAGATGCGAGTATTTGGGATATTGAAGCGCGAGAGCATGTCTCAAACGATATTCCGATACCGTGGACTTTCGGTTACGGAGAGACTGAGATGCGAAATGTAAATAAAGTTTGTTATTCAAGGTGTTTTAAGAGGTGTTGTTGTTCAATGCTGATGCATAGGCCTCTTTTCCGTACGACGAACGACTCCAGGTATTGTAAGATAGAGCTTAAGAGGAACTTAGTGGGAGAATTAATATATGAATAAGTGTTACAATGTAAAATGTTAATATGTATATGAACGATGGCAATTTTATTAATACAATGATATTTTCGTTCAATATGGTATCTTCTATGTCCGCCGATTCTTGTCTTTGTTGAACTACCCCCTTGGGAAGAAGAAGCGCGTTCGGACCTTGCTCGAGGAATATTACTCATGATTGGAATTTAAGGGGTCACTTATAAAGGTTCAAATTAAAGCTGAAAATCGTAATTTGTGATTAATCGCATAAGTTTACGGAGAAATTCGAGATAACGTTAAGAAGTCTCGGTCGATAGCTTCGGGTGAAAATGATCGGACCTCAAGAGATCGCTTCCAATTAATTTTAGGATGCGTGTCTGTGGGAGTTTTTAAACTTTTGAGTGCTCAAATTGAACCTCCAAGATCCCAGTTGATGATGAAATTATCAAAGTTTGCGCAAAGGTTCGAGATCGCGTCGAAAAATAGAAAAATTCGAATCGATAGCTTCGAGAAGAATGATTGAGTCTTAGAGAGATTAAATCGATTTTAAAATATGTTCCCGAGGGAATTTTTAAACTTTTGAGTGCTGAAATTGAAGCTGGAGAGTTCTAGTTTACGATAGAGTGATTTAGATTCGTAGAAAAATTAAAGATCGTGCTGAGAATACAATTAAACGGTCGAAGGAGTGTCGTTCGGTTTCTCTCGGGTTCTTTACGCGTGTTTGCAAAGAACTTCAACAGGTGTACTATAGCAATCTCTATGAATATATTGATTCCTCGGCTTAGGCCATCGAGGAATCCTCTTCGCAATGTGCTTCCATGGTTACTAGTCAACAAGAGAAATTGCGGTAGTCTCAGCACATTCCTTCGCGCACCGTTGTTTTTACCACTTGCCGTAGATTTTTCATTTTATAGTTCCGACTTAATATAGCAAGAATTTTTATTTTTCTTTATCAAATTTCGTCACAGCTTTTGAACATCTTGGCCTTTCGGTATTTGTGCGTCTTGGCCTTGTTTCACGATTTGCCCTGATTTCTGCGAAGTTGCGAGAGGGATTGATAATATAGTTAATTTCTTTTTTAAATTGCATATAATTCGTTCTTTAACAATTACGTTGTTATTTAATTGTTATTTACGTTGTTGTTAATTTTGCGTGACTAGTGACTTGCTTCGATTTCACAAAGTAAACACTTCGAACCGCCACCATGATGGACATGGAGATGAATGCCGGTTTGGACGTAAGTACACAGTATGAAGCGTCTTTAACTATAGATAAAAATGATAAATAAAT
>CM052149.1:9706657-9716965 GCA_028455555.1 Augochlorella aurata
GTCCGATAACACGGCGCAAATATTTATCCGCGTTTGACGGCGGACCTGCGAAATAGAGAGACAGGCGACGGACATCGACGAAACAAACGGCGGCTTTAAAAAATCGGCGGGCGCGTTGATTCGATCAAAGGAAGCATCCCGCGCGGGACAACGGAATCCGCGAGCTTCTTGAAAACGTGCAAATAAATCCGCCCACGTGGACGTGTCCCCGGCTTTTGATCTTCCGCTTCGGCCATCGGTTTTCGCACCGCGGAGCGGAACGCATTATCCGCGAATTAATGAAAAATTGTCGCCGTTCGACGAAACCGATGATATCGAATGTCTTTTTCTCTCCCTTCGCCCCTCTCTCTCTCCCTCTGCCTCTCCATGCACTTGATCCGCATCGAATTCGCGCCGACGGCGTAGAGTTACATTTCGAATGCATAACTCTGAAAACAGTCGTCGCGCTGTTGTGGACAGAAGCGAAACAGGAGAGCGCCGGCACAAACAAAGTCGCGGGTGGAATTATGAAAATCCAAATGGGAAAGTTAAGTTTTTCCGGGTCGGTGACCCGGGATGATTGATATTTGAGAGAGACGGGCTTGATGGAGGGACGCCGGGACGGGGGTGGGTTTATTTTTGCTTGAATCCTTCCTCGTTGAATATGCCGCCATTTTCGTATTCGGCCGTGTGATTTTCCAATCTTACTGCTCGTCGGCGACTCTTTGAGGAATATGTTGTTACTTTTAGAATGTGTTGTTAATTATGTTGTTACTTTCCGCGTGTAACGCGTGGCCACGAATTGTATAATACATAGACCGCGGATACTTATGCCAAGTAAACATCATCGAAGCTGATTATAACTTATCGTAATTTAATAAATTAAATTGATAAATTAAATTATTAATTCCAATATAAGTATTTAATTTATTACTCTATTTATTATTCAGGTTTTATAGATTTAGTTGTTACTATAAAGTAACATTGGAAGATTTGATATTCAAAATTAGCTTTATTTGAAATTTGTAATTTATGAATCAAAGCATTTATACTAAGTAATTGAAATATTGAATTGGATTAAAATTGTTATAAATATTAATTCGAAATAAAAAGAATAAGGTAGGAGGAGACAGTAAGACAGTATAGTATTATTATTCAGTATTTATAATTGGAGTAATTAGTACAAAATATTATTGTAAAATATTCGAATATTTGTGGATCTTTATTTTAACAAATAAATTAATGACTAAATTATTGTAATTTAAGTTGGCTGAAAATGTGTTGCCTCTTTCAGTAATCGTAATAAATAGACTGCGGTTTTCGTGTGCTTACGGTGAGAATGAGAATATAAAATGCGCACAGTAGAAACGTCAGAAGAATGGAAAAATATTGTTAAATTATTCGGAGCGTAGTACTGTTATTTAAAAAGGATCCGCGTAACTGCTGTTTGTCGCAACATTTTCGTTTCATTGTGACCGCGTTCGAAGAAAATGAAAAACTCTCGAGTCGACATTACAGATTTTCCAATTAAAGTACACAAATTCGTCCTTTCATAAATTATATACACTCTTTTGCAAGTGAAATTTATGCTTTTACGAATTACAGACGTTCTTCTGCAAATCAAATACACCCTTCCCACATGAAATCGATGCTTTGCGAATCAAGCACTTTGCTTTCTCAGACAGTTTTAATAGAAATAAAATCCCACGCAAAATTGTTGTCAAATATTTCATTTTATAAGTATTGCAAACGCCTAATCTCTGAGAATCTTGCACGTTTCTTTTCATTTCAGATGACTAAAATGGCCACGGTAGTACTTTGGGGTCATCTATTTAAAAACCATCCGTGTTTCAAAGCGACGTAACTTCAAGAAATAAATAATTTCAAAAAATAAATAATTTCGATAAATAATTTCAATAAATAAGAAATATAATTAAATGCATGACTATATAGCTCAATTTCGCATTACAATGAAAAAACGAGCGCTACAGCAACGCGTCCGCGAAGTTCCGCAAGAAGCGAGCACCAATTCCCCGGCAATAATTAAAAATCGAGGGCGGTAGATACGAATTTCAACGCAAGAATGGCGCTGGTTGACGGAATTCGAGTAATTCCGATCGAATTAGCCTCGCATCGCGTATTCCGTTGCACAGGCATCTAATTTTCGAGCGAGACGCTCGCGGTCAGGTAAAGAGAGCGAGCCGCGAGCGCTTGGCGCGGATATAAAACTCAAAGAGGTAATTAAAAGCAAGGTGGAAAACATAACTTCGCATTTCGCGCGATTACGGAGGAAAGCGGCATCAAGCGGGACCTCAAAGGGACCGAAACGGCTCGGAAAAGTTGCCCGGTAAGATCCGCGACGGGGCTAAAAAAATCGGTTTAATATCAGCCGGCCAGTTTTATTTTTCCGGCGGCCGCCGTCCGCTTCCGTCCCGGGGTCTCGTAAACAAACGGGGCCACGTGGAAAGGCGAAATCCCCTTTTCTCGAATCGGTGCTCGCCATTGTCACGACAGCCGGGCAGCACTTCCTTCGACGTGCGCGTTTGAATAATTCAGGCACCGCGACTTTTATGAAGTTCGCGGTAAAGGAGTTCGTTGTTGCATGCATAGACGTGAAACGAACGCGCGCAGTCTAGATTATTTTCCAGGAAGCAAAAAAATAACTGGACCGGTCAGACCGTCACAATAGCCACTGTGGAACCACCTGAACGCTCTATTATTCGAATAATGTACACATTCCCTGTTATCGATTCTATTGAGTGATTCTATTCAGTTTCGCAACGCGCTCCCTGTCGAATCGGCTGCCATAAAAATTCCACGAGATTGAAGCGACGTGTGATCATGTTCTCGACCGCTGCTTTTCTAAATCAGTTCCGGGCGCTTTGATGTTTCTAGGCAATTGTTGAATCGAAAATGCAAATACGTGCCCATTTTCATTACTGTTTTTGTAGAGTTTTATGGAATGTGCTAGTTCTCTTTTGTTCTTTTTAACTGTGTACCCTGTTCACCCTGTTTACCCTGTTTACCCTGTTTACCCCGTTAACCCTCTTAACCCTCTATAAGCAAGAAATAATAATATACTTCGATATTCTTGAATTTCTTTCTTGATTTTCACTGCTTTGTATTTCGTCTACACACTTCCATCGAAAATTATAGACTCTCTTCTGCAAATAAAATACACCCTTCGATGCTTTGCGAATCAAGCCATTTTACTTTCTCACACAGTTTTAATAGAAATAAAAATTTTTAATAAAAATTTGTCCACAATAATAAATTGCAAAACGTATTTAAGTCCAGCACAATTTAGTTTGTCTACAATAATTTGATGGTAATAATATTAATACTAATAACACTAACAATAATTTAGTAGACCGCGGATCTTTATACAAAATAAAAATGTTCCAGAACAATTCTAAGAAACAAAAATTAAGTAAATATAAATTATCTCTTTTAACAATTTGAATAAGAGTAACTACAATAATAAATTCTTCTTATATCAAAGGTCATCTAAATATTTATGTGCGATTTAACGCGCCCTTAAATCATCGCTCCCTTCCATCAGATTTAATCGAAATGTGAAAGCACATCATAAAAAAAAATCAAGAATATCTTCTAAAAGACGTGTAAATTAATACGTAATTCCGTTTAGCGATAATCGCCGGGAATATCTGTCGATAAAACCGTAACAGAGATCGCGTCCGCAGGGACCTTGGAGTTGTCGCGTGTGTTCCCTAACGACTGCATGATTAATACCGGTTCATTAGCATGATATTTCCATTTCTTCCGAGGCATCCGAGTACACAAAGGTTTCGGCGATGGGAACTGGGTTACTCCCGTTCTCGGTTGATTAAATCACACATTGAAATGCAGCCGGAATGAACCGCGCCGCAGAGGCGACCGTAGCGTAGCGGAGCGCGCGGTTCGTATAACGCCCACGATTTTGGCAGTAGACCCCGCGTCGATCCTTCGCTGTTCGATTCGCGTGTTCCCCGGAATATGAAAAATTAATTGGATTGTTTCGCGAGCAATGTCGTGTCGCATCGATCGCCGAATCGATGCCGGACGTGTACGCGGAATTAACATCGATTCTCGCGCGACCTTTGAGATTCAAATTTTGTAATTTATCCGGGCAACGAAACGAGCCGGAAACAATACTCCCCGGAATGGACATTGTAGAATGTAACGAACAATAGCGGCTTTCGGAGGTGAAAGACGAAATTTGACGGCCCCGGCGAGCTTATCAAAGCTTTGTTCGCGCGGCCGTGGGAGACAAGTGACGATAAACGGGTTGTTGGAAATTAATAACGCGCGATGAATGAAAGAACATCGTTCGTTTCTCCGTTTCGAGGTCGTTGACTCGTGGGATACGTTTGTTTACAATGAAGATTGAATTAGTATTAAATCTAGTCCAATTATTTGATTTCTTCGTTGCGAAGAAGGACCAAAGTACACGTTTCAATACTGAAACACGTTCCTTATAGAGCTAAACGAATTTTATTAAGCTTTTATTAATTATATTACCGTGATAAAATCCTAATAAAAATTCTGGACAATATTATTCTATTTCCAAGAGCTATCAGGTGTCTGTAAAAATTGCTCGGTAACTTCGTCACGTTGCAATCCCATGCGGATCACCTTAATAATTTTAACCGCGAGGGTATAAGATTTGAATACTCGAGCAACGTAGTTTGTTATTCATTGATGTTGCTTTCTATGCTATTAATTCTTGGTCAATATTTGACCAACGACGCTTCCATTAGGAACGCATTCAAGACTCGGCGACAATAAAAACCGGTCCATTGAGTTTTCGAGACAGGAAACGCGCGAATCCATTGAAACGACGCGGGCCGGTCCTTTTCATAACGTCGCTCGAGTTTCTTTCAGAAAAATCTCGCGTTATTTCCCTGTTATTACAATGCCCTAATGAATTATTCACGGAGCTATTTCCGCGCGACAAGGTTAAGGCGTTTCGGTAAACAATGACAAAAGAATATTATTTTCAACTTTAATCTTGTTAACAACGCTCCGGCCCCCGACTCTTTGAGAAATCTGAAACCGCCGTCGCGCCGCAGATTTCTATGCAAATACGCGTTTTAATACCGGCGGGACACGAGACCGACGCGAAACAGAACTTCGTTTTCGCGAAACCGACGCAACGCGAACGAGATTACGGCGGTGCCTCGATTAATCGGGCCCCGATTATGTGCGGGCTTGATTAAGCGCGGTCTCGGCTATCTGAGTTCCAGTTGTACGCCGGAAAAGTCGCGCGTGATGTAATTCCTTTGTCCCCCCTCTTCGCCGCTTATCGGAACACGGTTTGTTCGCGGTGCACCGACGACGCCCGAATTCGTCGCTGTACGCTCGTACAGTGCATACAGTGCACATTCGCTGTACATTTCTAAAACATGATCGCGTTTCAAATAGCAGACTCTGGACGGTACGAATTATCCGAAGCATTGTATTATAATATTACAATGGGCATTCGACGTGCAATGGTCACTGTACGTTCGTCTCTTCGGATAAAATGAACGCAAATGCCGTCGTTCGATGGTCAATTCTGTCCTATTTCTAAAACATGATCGCATTTCAAATAGCAGATTCTTGATGAATTATCCGAAGCATTGTAATTTTACAATGCTATGCAAATAATCAAATAATCGTACAAATAATCTCGAGAGTAACAAATTTCAAGTAACAAATAATATGGTATTTTATAACATTGGGTTGACTCCCTCAATTCGTACAAAAGTATTCAACCTAATCATAAGTGGAGCGGTCGAATAATTAATTAGAGACGCACCATCCTAAGGCTTTTCCGTATTGTCCGACGATTCTCCGGTAACCCAGGGAGGAAAAGCTGTTCGGCGAGGATCCCCGAAACATCTCGATGAATAATCTGGTCGCTGGATGCATTTCACGGCACGTCGGCGACCTCGGCAACACCAGCCGTTTCGAGGTCATCGATACAAGTCCTCTCGAGCTTCTAGTCTCGGGCTGCCGAGAATTATCATAGAGGAAAGCCGGGAGTTCCGTCGACGAGACACGGCGGAACGCTCGACACCTCCGGACGGTTTTCCGATGGATCGGCACGAACCAGAACCTTTGAAAAACATTTCCCTCGATGCAACAACTCGATAGGCTCGATAGCGTTCCCGGAACGCGGACCGTGTGTGAACCGACGACCGGAGAGGTCAATAGGAACCAATTTCCTTTCACAGCGTTACAAGCGAGCGGGTTTTTATCACACTTCAACCCTCGCGAACGTTCCCCGCCACCCTCGTTTCATAGAACGGCTAGTCCTGACACGAAACATTAACCCGCGAGCACTGTCACGTTTGTTGTCCAAGCATTCCGTATCCCACCCACGGAACACCGTAATGTCTACTTCCCGGCATTCTTGGATCTTTTAACACCGACTGTACCATCCGGTCGAACGACCAATTCGACGATTATCGAAATTACAAAGACACCTTTAAATAAATTTATTTGTACGTAAATATATTAATCAGAGTTGGGCATCGTTTTAGTAGACGTTCGTTTAAATAAATAATGTTGATAATTTAATAATATTAGAAATAGAAATAATATTTGTAGTTTGGAAGATTAGATAAAAGATAAATGTAACTACTTATTATTCGTGTCAGATCGAAATTAATTATTTAACTTAGCGAATTTTATTTCTTATTTATGGATACAATTTCAATTGTTACTTGTTTGGTATTATTTAATTGCTTGTTATTTAGTATTTGTTCGGCAGAAGGCGTCGAGCATCGTAATCGGGAAATAATCGGTCGCAAATTTGTTTAAAAATAAGAAACAATACTATTTAAATGACCTTTTGATTAAATAAAAAATTGTATTACTATTCGCGGACGAAATAGTAATTTAATTTGTGATCTTTCGTTTGTTACTTCGAATCAAATTTGTCCAACTCTGTTGTCAATATAAAAATTGCGAAATTTGTACAGAAATAAGTAAACATATATATGATATTCCTCGATAATCTCATTTTATCCATCATGTAGTCCCGTGATCTCTTCTGACCAATATCAATTTTATCTCTGACCTATAGTCAGTTGGTAATAATCATTTTACATTTTGAAGCGTTGACATTAATTCCCTTTTCAAGAATATTACTACACATGTGAATTTACTATGTGAATTTTAATATCAATAGTATGTAGGAATTGACTTATTCCCTACCAAGCAGATTTTAGCAGACTTTGAGTACACGTTTTAATAAATAATTATTTCGCAAACATATGACTCGGAGCAAATGTGCAGTGGGCTGACAGACTCCAACTGGAAATAATTAAATGAGAATATAGCTGTAGTTGAATGTTAATGTAAACGTTTTCTTGCGTTCTTCAAAACTGCGAATCTCGTGAATGCATGAAGATCCACCCTGTAGTTGTTAGATTCGTTTTTGAACTGTTTTACCGCGTTGCATGCATGCTACCTTTAATTGTTGTTATGAGAGCGCGTGATTCTGATACTTGAATTTGCTTTTCCTTGCAGACTTCGGTGTTCCGACGTGGAACATGTGAGAAATGCGATACGGACTTTCATATACGGGAACGTTCATTTCTAAATTGATAAAATGTTAATGCAAAAGCGTATTACTTTTGCTTTGTTGGTTACAAGGTTCCTTTTAATATTCAAATAAATTTTCTTTAAACTATTTACTCGACTTTTGACAACAAAATGTCACTCTTAAGTTAGTTTAACTTAATTTATAAATAAATTGATAAATGAATATCGACGGTTAATCTGTTCAAATAATCTTGAGATAGTTGCTTAGAGATAAAAATAAAAAAAGAGGAACATAAAAAAGCACAGTAAAAATGGTAATATTTATCCATTAAACAATTTTAGCCTGAGTTATCACTTTATTTACTCTAAATCGATTGTTATTGCATACTCCAGATATAGTCATTTTTTAAAGGCTCTGCATGAGCACATCTAGCTATAATTCAAATCGAAATAAATAAATATAAGAAAGAAACTGAGTATTTTTGATACATATATATATTAATATTGCAACAAAGATGGTACCCTAAAATGTCTTTAAAAAGTTGACACAGATTCAAATAATTTAGACAATCATGACGTTAACAATCTCGATTACACTCTCTCTGACATCCACGTCCAAAAACATTGACGAAAAGAGCGCTAAAATTTTCTAATCTAAAATTTCCATCCCCTAATCAATCCCATCAATCTCCCATCAGCTTTTGCAAAATTATATATCACCCAACTTCAAATGATATTTAATAGCGATAAGAGAAAATCTTTTCTGATATCAGAATGTTTCCATTCCATATCAATTTTTCTCCAAACGCATTTCCACCCTGTGTCTATCCCAATATCTGTTTACCAGAAGTAACTAACCTATTTTACAATTTTAGAGCTTACCCTCCATCACCAATTTCATAGTTGGACAAAGAGTAATCTGATCGATGATTAACCATTACAACTCGTTAACTATTATAACTAATTTATAATAATTGGGCGAATTCTGATAATTCTGCTATTATTATGATAATAATTCTGATTCATTATAACTCGTTAGTTATTATAACTAATTTATTATACCGTCACTGACTTTTGACTAATCTACTGACCTGACCATAACAACTTGACTAATTAAAAATAGCTTATAATAACTGACAAGTAGTAACCATGAATCATTCTACCATTTGCCCAGCTCTGGTCAACTCCGATGACCAATAGATTCCAAAACCTTTCGCAACGTTTCCGACCAAAATCCACCCCGAGTGCACCCTAACGCTTTCATATAGCAACCTCACAACAATTTCCTTCATAGAAAAATAAAATAAACATCACCAGAAATATCATCTCATCGAATGATACAAAAATCCGACAAAATCGAAGCAGCTGTTCGAAACAGCCGAAGTACCAATATCGTAAAAATCATTAAGATCCAATCACCTAAAACATTGCGAGCCAAGTCCCTAGTCTTCCCAAAACAACGTACATTAACCTGCACGTACCTGTTCACCAACCCAAGTAGTCCTCGAAGGTGTGCAGCTCCGGGCAGGTTCCCAAGAAGCCCAGAAGGATCGATCCTCGATCAGTCGTTACGAAACACCGCTAAACACCCTCTAGCATCACCGGACAGACCGTTCACACCACACTGGCAATGACTGTTCCAAGGACACTGTCGATCGTGGAACCATGAAAGAACTGGGCAGCGCCGGCCGATGGAAACGAAAGCAGCGCGTCGACCCCCGGTCTTCCTCGACACTCTCGCAAAGAAGACGGAAGTTGTCAGCCGGTCCCGCCGGCTTCCGGTCGGCCAGCGAACGCTATGGGAACAGGAGCAGCTCGGGTCGGACCACTCGATCACTGGTACTCCTTCGAAGACGGGTGTTCCGTCACCCGACAGACAGCTACCCTGCCGGGCAAAAAGCGTCGCCGAGGAACGTCGGTATTTCTTCCCTGCTCCTCTGCTCGCCTTCCCCCGCTGCTGGACACTATTTATGGTCCATTTAGCCGGTTAACGTCTCCCCCGGATTCCGCGACCGTTCACCATCGCCTCTGCCGGGTCATCGATAACGGCTATCTCGATCCGACCACTGAACCGTCGATGCGACGACGAATTCCGATGATTACGGATTTTGTCGGTGACAAGATTCCGACCGTTTGTTTCTCCGAGGGTTTAGAGCTGTTGGAAATTCCGATCGGTGCGGATCATGCACAAGGGGTGATTTAAATGTCCCGGTAGGAGACGGGTGGTTTAGGGTATGCCTCTCTCTCTCTCTCTTTCTCTCTCTTTCTCTATCTCCCTCTCTCTCTCTATCTCTCTCTCTCTCTCTAGCTTGCTCTCTGTGTTTGTGTTTCGTCCTGTTGCTTCGTCTCTTCTACGCTCTCTGCCTCGACGGCGGGTCCAGGTAGAGGGGAGAACGGGTATGCGCTCGCGGATCGGCTTTGCGGAGCGTCCCGACACCGACAACCCGCTCGGGCGTTCGTCGTACGACTAGACCGGGTTCTTGCCGTTGACCCGGACCCGCCTTGCGGCGCTTGCGCCGCGCCGCCAAATTACTGCCCTATCCGGAAAACCGTCCAATGCATGACGCAACGCATCGTAACGCCCTGTCCCGTTGTTTTCCCGTGGACCCGCGTGCGTGAGCGCACGCATTTTTCGCGCCACGACAGCCAGCGCGCCGGTACCCGAAAATCGGGGACCGGGCCAGGAAACGGCCGCCGGAGGACTCGGGCCGCGCGGAAACGCCGGGGAAATTGGAAAGAGATTGTGCTCGCGGAATGTAATTAATAGTGCGAGCGCGGAGCTTCGGGGAATGATGG
>CM052149.1:9773993-9791090 GCA_028455555.1 Augochlorella aurata
TGAAAATCTCTGGGAGTGTCCATTAGTCGCAATAGTTTCCTCGAAGGCAGGAGATCCGGAATAGTGGAAAAACATGTCTGTATCATGAGCGCGGCTGCTGCCATTGTCCTTGACAGCTGAAAATTTGTGTGGCCGGGCTTTATCGGAACGTGTTTACGCGAAATACGTTCCAACACGGTCGAGTCACGTAACTGGTGCCGATAGTGGCGTCTCTCTAGTCAAAGACGGAACGAAATGTCAAGGGGAAAAATGTTTAGCAGTACGATAAGGCCGAAAGTTCGTACGTTCTTACATTTATTTTCTTTTTTTTTTTCGTCGAGCTTGCTCTCGTGTATAAATTCAACCCCTCCAGATAAACGGTTCTCCCTCGCGCCGCACGAGAAGAGTAAGAAGCTTGAAAATCTCTTTCGAGATTCTTATGCTAACGAACTACGAGCAGTTTCTGGGTCAAGACATTTTTACGGCCGTCGGACGTTATGTTACTAATTTAACTGCCTGCGATTCGAATTGGTTGATCCGAGAAGGTTCTTTCGTACAATTTTTCCACATCTTGAGGACGTTGTGTAACATTCGACAGACTTTACTTACTTGAAAGCTTTGAATAAGTCGAATATGAGATCGTTCGTTATATAACGATTTATATAATATTGGTAGTAAATAGTATAAATAGTGAAAAACAATGGAAGCGTTCAAACAAATATTATTAAATCAATGTCAACTCCTTATAATTACTTAAGAGAATATGGATACTATAAACGAGATATAAAATAAAAACAAAATATCAAACAGTACAGACGATTTTTTATATTGTATAAGATACTATTACATTAGTCATTAACATTATTTAAAAAGGTAACCATTTCTATAAAAAATAGTACATGCGATAATAGCGATTCAATATAGATCACACAGACATTTCTTTATATTGTTTATATCTAAAAAGAAATAGTATTAAAAGTGTAACCACTGAATCACAGAATTCCGTTCCATACGCATAAATTATTATATAAAATGGGAATACCGTGGGTCGGAAAAATGAAAACGGCTCCGACTGCAAAGGGTCGATAAGAACAGTTTCAAAATCGCTCGGGTTAATTCGACCCCCGCATGGTCCGCGGAGGGTCGACATGGCGGTGTAAACGAGGACAGCGAACGTGATAATTTCCGAATCGGAGCAATCTCCGCGGAGAATGTTTTCGAAACGGTTCGAAGTATCCTTCGAAAATTTGCGGCTCGAGGCGCGGTACAATTAATGCCGGCCGGTGGAGCGTGTAATATATAAATCACGCGTTCGATAACCTACTAAGCACGTAGTTCTGCAAACAAGATATATTCTGTCTGCGCAAATATCAGTTGGATCGCGACTGACCGACTTAGTGCGGAAATTATAGGGGTCCGGTCTCGCCCGCACGGTCGAGCAGCTACGAAAACTGGTAGAACGCAATCCCGCAAATTCCGCCGGCTATTCCATAGTCAAAACATTACCCTTGGATTTCGTTTAATGAAAAAACCCGGGACAGAGCGATCGCTCGGTCTCCGTCGCGCTTCCTTTATCCGCCGAGTCCTCCGCGAATTCCGGAAAATTCGGTCGAAATTAAAATCAAGCTTATGGGATTTTCGCGTCGAGGAGACGCGGAGAATTCTCTCCATGGCGGGTCCGGGTTTGCGGCGCTCTGCTGCAAGACTGTTCGCGATCGCGTTAATTTATATATCTTTTATAAGAACATTTTTCGCGTCGGTCGAATCCGATGTTATTTTCAACAGTGCTGCGTTAAAGTTGTTGCTTGATATGCGAATAAATTGAAATTTATGCATCGAATTTGTGTCGAACATTTTCGATAAATCTGCTGCGAAGTTTTCCAGGTGCCCGATGAAAATGTAAGTAATTCTAGTGGAAAAAGATATGAAAATTTGACGGAAATTGAACAGAATTCTTTACGCAGATTGGGCAACGAATTTTCGCGATAACGTCGGTCGCTTTGTTTAAAAAGGTGCTAGACGTTTGCAAGAGTGATCACTATAGCACGAATTTTTATATAAATTAAAAAATACCCTCGATTACAATAAACTAAAATAAAATAGTTCCAAAATTGTTTTCTGTATTAATATGTCTAATAAGTTGAATATAGCATAACTTTCCACTGTATAGTGTTCCACACTTTTCTAATAAAAACCCAGAATAATCTAATTTAATTATAATTAAACATTATCCTGCGAATTATTACGTACAATATAAATTGTTCCCATTAATCGAAGATACAGAGGCCCCATGGATTCATCTTCCCTTAATTATTCCATCGCATCAAAAATTATATACATTAAATAATTTTAATTATTACTACTAAATTATTAAATTCTATAAATCCGTATTCTACTTGATCCATCGAATTGCTTCAGTTTCAAGGAGCCTTCGAGTCGGTTCTCGCTCGAGGTTCGCGAAAGCGTTAATCAGGCGGGAAGCGAAATCTTGGGAAACGAGGGGTGGAATAGCAATTCCGCGAATTCATTGACGGTCAGATCGAAATTTGCTCCCGGTATGATAGGGACCGTTATCGCCTAGCCACGACAAAGAAAATGACGAAGCCGCGGCTTGTGTGCGCGTGTGCGAGCCGTGGGTCACGATCGTGCCTTCCGTGACTCGGCAACGTTAATTAGCGCTTTGCTACTCTTAAGTTCGAGCCTCGCCGGCTCTGCTGACCGCCGCGGCTTTCCGCGTGGAAACTTCATACGACACCTTGAACGAACCCCCCCGTAAATGCAATCGTAACGATTCCATTCGCGGAACGCTAACATTCGCTGGATAATCCTTTATCGATTCGAAGTTTATCCCATTTGCAAACGTACTTTCCACTTACTATCACTCCCCTGCTCACTGAACACGACTGTAGTCGACGAAGTTCGAACACTTGCTGAACGTTCGGAGCGACCCGTTTTGCATTTCTTGCATCACTGCTCTTGGCGTTGAATTTTAGTTTGTTATTATTATTTGTTCGAAGCTGACTAGCGATTTTTATTTATACTGTATATTTTATTTAGTTATTTAGTTATTTATTATGTGTTCGTATATTGTCGATCATATACTAATGGTTGTACATATGAAGATATATTATATATAATATATCCGTATATGTATATAATATATTGTAATATATGTATATAATATATGATATAATATAATGTATATATTATATCGTATAATATAATGTATACAATATATCATATAATATAATTTATACAATATATCTGTATATCTGTATATGAACATACTTTGTATAATATCGACAACAAGTAATAAATTATGATATTGTAGAAGAAATAATTTTATATAAGAATCATGCTAACAATTTATTCGAATAACAAATTCGACTAAAAAGAATTGATTCCATCGATTGTCTTAGATAAATTCAAACAATTAAAATTAATGCATTAATTAATATTTATCAAGAACACATCATCAAAAGAAATTCTCTAAACTCGAAATATCAACGCAATTTGCAACGCTATTTAATCACCGATAATCGGAACTTTATTCAAAAAATATCTCGGAAGTGCAAGGATGCGACCCCGGCGTTCCTCCCCGCAGTCGCCGAGGTAGCAACGAAATTGCGGAAGGTGCATCTGGCGTTCCCGAAATCTACGAGCCTGACCTCTGGCTTGGTTTTCTTCGGGAGCTCCGGCGAAGTCTGTTAAAAGCCTCTTAAGCTTGTTTACCATATATAGAACGTATCGCGGAGCGTAGCTAAAACTTGGTCCCGGCTCAATTCACCAAACAATACGCCCATCAACCGCAGATACATTAAGAGCTAAGTGCTCCGAGAAGCCAGACACGAGATCGCTCCGACTCCGAGGTGCAAGCGCTGCATCGAGCGGCGGATCGCGGCGTGCTGCACCGTGCACGAGGGCGTCGGAGGAAGCGTTCTCAAAAATTACCTTCCGTTTGCGAGTGAGCTCACGTCTGCCGCGGATCGTGGCCGGGAAAACGAACGCCGGTGAAACACCGGCCGGTGAAACACCGGCCGGTTAAACTTCCCTGCTTCATTTCGGAAGCTCATAAAGCGTGGTTTACGGCCGCCGCGACCTGGGTCAACGATTTCCCGTGTCCGAGCGCTGCGCCGTCGACACCGAGAGAGCGCCCCATCAGTCTCGAATCCATTCTCGACGTTTCGTTATTGTTAATTTCGGAGTTAGGTTTATTGCCTGGTTAGCCAACTTTCTCGGCCGAAATACGTGCACCTCTTACTTCCGGATAAACGAATAAGCGGTTCTTTATTTATAAAATCATGCTCCCCAGGATTTACGATGCATTTTTATGTACAACATTGCTGAAGCTAAGAGAAATATTAATAAAGAAATAAAAGAGTGTATAAATAATATAACAGGTAGCTAATAATGGAATAAAAGAGACTAGAATATAATAAATAGTTGATAAAAATCGCAAAAATGTAAATAAGCTAAAATATATAAATAATTATATAAATATATAAATAAAGAAAGTAATGTAGTGTAGAATAAATAAGATAGAATAGAATATATGAAAATGGAATAGGTTGCAACAAAATAATAATAGCCTCGTTGTAATGCGATAAATATATAAATAAGCTAAAATATATAAATAATTATATAAATATATAAATAAAGAAATGTAGTGTAGAATAAATAAGATAGAATAGAATATATTAAAATGGAATAGGTTGCAACAAAATAATAATAGCCTCGTTATAATACGATAAATATATAAATAAGCTAAAATATATAAATAATTATATAAATATATAAATAAAGAAATGTAGTGTAGAATAAATAAGATAGAATAGAATATATTAAAATGCAATAGGTTGCAACAAAATAATAATAGCCTCGTTGTAATACGATAAAGTAGGATGTCGACTGCACCGCTCATCTTCCAGATATAAATCTGGAATAGAAGACTTCTGGTTAACAAAACTGGTTAATAGAAGACTTCTGTCAATCCTTGGATGACGATCAGTGTTCATCAATGCAGTTATGATACAATATCTTAGTAGCAAGTGTATGGTATCAGGAAACGATCTATATCGCAAGCGTGCATTCGAGAGCAACACGAGCATCGGCTCCGCGTATCGTTTCCCCATTGGCAATGAACGCGGAACGTTCGCTGAAGGAAAAAATATGAAGCATTTTTCTGAAACGTTTTCCACACGACAACCGTAGCGGTTACACGGTGCACGAAAATGAATAAGCACGAACGCCATTACTCATTCCTCCTACGTTCACTGTAACAGCGATATTTTACGGGACCGCGCGCTGATGAAAATGTATGGAGTTTACGAAAAAAATGGAGGAACGCGAAATAATTAATCTTGTTGCTGACTTAAGGCTCCCTGTAAACTGGGATACCCGTGTCACGCTGGAACCGCGGAGCACCACTGCGAAATGCACGATGCATAATTTCTTCTTATATTTATCGCACGCCTTGGACACGTGACAAACGGAACTTAGGATGTTTAGGACGCGCTTTGACCTATTTCAGCTTTCTAGTTTCCGTTTCGATTAATCGTATATATTTAGATTTTTTGGGAATTTTTGGGGATATCAGCACTTTATTTAACAATATTTATGACATATAAGTTTAGTTTTAGAATTTAGTATTTCATCGCCATGATTTTTATACGATTTATTTATTTTTATTTGATTTATTCGCGATTTTTATGCTTCATAAAAATAATGTCAAGAGTAAATATATATTTTTATGTTATGTCAAGAGTAAATATATATTTTTATGTTATGTCAAAAGTAAATATATATTTTTATGTTATGTCAAGAGTAAATATATATTTTTATGTTATGTCAAGAATAAATATATATTTTTATGTTAGTTGTCAGTAAAATAGTTGACAGGTTACTATCTGGATGGTATATTATATAAATATAAAGTCGCAGAAATAATATAGAAAATAGATATCTTCCACCGAATTTTCGTTTTATTCTAGTTAATAAATTATCAAGTTAACAAGTAACCGAGTTAACAGGCTATAACTAGAAATCTCTATCGCGAGCAAAACTGATTCGAACACGTGAATAGTTGGAACTTCGAAAATAGTTCCCGAGATCTTCAACTGCCGAAGAAACACGATCCTTTTCCCGAAGACACGAAATAGTACGCCGTCCTCCAATTAGAGTTCTCTCCTCACCTTGGAGTTAAACGATCTCCCCCGGTATAAACGATCGCGTACATTTTCCCCGCGCGATTTTCAGGGAACGTTTTAACGGCAATTACGTGGGCTCATAATTGAAAAAATATGCAAACGCCTTTGTACTTGAGACCCGATGCATACTAAACTGCGCCGGTTAAAAAATGCACACACATTCGTGTGCATTCGACTCGCTGCGTAATATACAGTTCTATCTGTTCCGCAAGGTTGCAGCTGTTTAATGCAGGCCGCGAACGGGAAAGCGGCTATTTAAAATTTAAAACCCCGTTCGTTCCGTGAAATCGTAAAGTTTTCTTATCCGCGTAGAGTGATTATGATCTAGATGAAATCTAGCGAGCAAACTGATTCAACGGTTCCGAAGAAAATTTCGAGCAGGTATTCAAAAATTCCATACCGATTATACACCGTGGAAGAAAGCATAATGACGATCATAATAATCTTCAGAATAACAATTGTTACTTATTTCGGAAGAATATTCATTTCATATTGTATTCGTTATTTAACGGGCACCCGGTATTACACACCTAAAGTCTAATTCAGATATTCAGCGCTGTTAAAAGTTCCTGCCGCGTGTTTTTTTATTAACAAGAAATACACATGTCAATTTGTAACTAATTAATTTAAAATTAATCTAATATAATTAAATAAATAAAGTATACTAAAACGATAAATGTCCAAGAGCGATAATGGTATCCGAGTGCAGGTACACGCGACCCCGCGTACTCGAATATTGACAAAACCGGTTAATTAATACCAAAAAGAAGGAAGAAAGTAAAAAACCGTATCCATGGGAACTCGTTGCACCATTCATCTCCGCTTCCCGGGGCGAGCGCTTAACAAATACTCGGCGCGCGAGCGTGTTAGTCGAAACAGATAGAATCAACATTCGCCGTTTAATGCAGCCGCATGCGAATCGCTAATTAACCGGATCCAGATAATCTTGCGCGGCTTGATTCTTCGGGCCAGCCGGTAATCGGCGCGAATTAATTGAAATATACGCGCCTCGGAAAAATCTCGTTACCGTTGGATCCTGTGCAGTCCGAGTTCCGTTCGATAGCGATCAGCTGGAAGTTGCTATCCGGAGAGGTCAGGGTTCCGCAGCGCTTACCATCCTGTTAGCCCTTTTAAAAGTAAGTTATAAACAGCAATCCGGCGATCTAATTCCATCCGGGGTACGTTCACGGTAACACCGAACTTTCCTGAACCGGAGTCCTTGCCACTGGCTCGAACATGGCGGCGGCGTACCGGGAAGGCCGCCGCCGTTAGTTAGAACTGCTTAGCGTGTCGCTGTAACACGAGTTCCTCTTATTTCAATGGTGGCACGTAATGCAGCTTTCGCGTGCGTCCCCATCGATCGGCCCGAATATCGTCGAAGTAATCTGCCAGCCGTAGGAAATAAAGCTACGGAATAACCGAGACGGCTCCGGGGCCTCTTTCCCTTTGCGCCACCGTAATACGTGCATCGGAATGCGACGTGTTGCGCCAGATGCGATCGACGGTGTCTTAAACCTGGGATTTACGGTAAGACGCGAACGGCTCGGCGTTCGAACGCTCGCGATTAGACGCGGGATGATATTTTCTGGCTGACGCGTGCTTCGCGTATCATCCGGCTGCTATAAGTTTATTATTTATATACATTATCGCCTGTTAAATAAAACTAGTCCGTGGCAGCAGATTGTTTCGAATAAATATTTGGCTACGATAATTGTCCGAATCGACTTCCTTTAGTCATATATTTTATTATTTCATTGCTCATAGGTTACTCTATTTATTCAAATAATTCTTTATTTCTGCGAGAATTATTGTATCTAAATGTATTATTGTGGAATTTATATATTATTTTATGCTC
Organism: Augochlorella aurata; assembly: GCA_028455555.1. Taxonomy (NCBI): domain Eukaryota; kingdom Metazoa; phylum Arthropoda; class Insecta; order Hymenoptera; family Halictidae; genus Augochlorella; species Augochlorella aurata. Next base: position 9,782,034 of record CM052149.1, read on the forward strand.
GCTATCATATTTACTATGTCGCGGAGTTTTATGCGAAATGAAAATTGTGTATATTTATTTATTCAAATAATTCTTTATTTCCGTGGGAATTACTGTATCAAAATGTATTATTATGGAATTTATATATTATTTTATGCTCGCTGTCATATTTACTATGCCGCGGATTTTTATGCCAGATGAAAATTGTGTATATCTATTTATTGAAATAATTCTTTATTTCCGTGGTAATTATTGTATCAAAATAATTGTATTATTATGGAATTTATATATTATTTTATGCTTACTATCGGATATTTATGCAAAATGAAAATTCTGTATATCTATTTATTCAAATAATTCTTTATTTCTGTAGGAATTATTGTATCAAAATAATTGTATTATTATGGAATTTATATATTATTTTATGCTTACTATTATATTTACTATGCCGCAGATTTTTATTCATTTTCCGAATAATAAAGTCAGAATAATACTCTAAGCAGAGTAAAAAAAGGAAGAAAATTCAAATAAATATTCGACAAATGAATTATTATAGATGTCATTTTCATATTTCACTTATACTTTATCGCCCCAAGGCTATGAATATCCTATTTTGATTCTACTGTAATTCTCGCGGCCGCCATTACCGCATTCTCCCCGAACAACTCGGTTTGAAGATCGCAAAAGTGTCGAAGAATTAGATTCGCCGATAATGAATAGCCTCGCCCAGGAACTTCCGGAAGCACGTGGGGATCGCGTCGCAGCGTCGCCGTCGCTCCACGATGAAATTTACCAACCGGTGTTTGCAATCCGAAGAAGCCTCGAGGGGCCCGGAATAAATCCAGGGAACTAGTTCGCCGTGTAACGCCCCCGACAATTTTTCGCGAAACTTCATAAAGGAGGATCGCTCGAAATCTTCTTGCAAGCGTTAACTCGCAGTTCATCGCGCCGGAAGTTCGCCCGAAGTTTCGTCATATATGCTAGACTGCAGTAACTAACGCGCAGCCACGTCGTGGATGTTCTTGCGCCCTGTTAGTTCGCAGTAATTCGAACTAAAAGCTCGTTTGATATTTGCTCGTATCCGGAATGAATTCGAAATGAGTTTTGCAATGTGCAGTACAGGTGTGTAATGCGTTTGCAGAAGCAGCGCGTAATGAACGTGACAGTGGTTGATAAAGTGGGGCCTCGCTCTCCGCGCTGGAACTTCTTTGTTCTTTTTCGCTGTCTGGCTTCCGTCCACGTGCGTTTGTTCCGTGACGTTTCTGGTCGCTGCGCGCGAGATTTGACGACCGTTTTCTGGGTTCATGGTGTACCGGGTGTCGCGTAAATGCGCAGTCGAACGGGGGCTGACTCTGTCTCAAAAAATAGAAAATGTAAGATACATTTTTACATCGGGGACTTCGGTTTCCAAAAATTGAATTTAAAAATCTAGTAGTACAAAATGAGAATAAAATTATAAAATTATAAAATTAAAGGATTAAAATATGAAGAAAGCATTTGGTAATTTCGTAACTAACCCCTTGCACTATAATAGCGAATCAGACTCGTGATGATCATCTCGCACGAAATTTAATAAATATATCAATAACATCACCTAAATCGAAGCAAACTTTGAATATTCTGTCATCAAAATCTGTGAACGAAAGTAAATGACGAAGGAAACAAAAATCCTCTCTTCAAGGAAATGCTTGATAACGAAAATCGATTGTTAATGAAATCGTAGCGCAAGGAATTAGCAACGAATATTAAGAAAATATTAGTTACTCCAGCGACCTCTAAAATGATCTTCCAAGATCAGAATAAACCAACAGGTTCAATCTCGGCAGCGCCTTATGCATCGGCAGTCGTTAACGAATGAAACGATCGTTACCTCCCGGGACTGCAGCCGATCAAAATCTCGTTTTCATTCTCAAGATCTACATTTTCGCAGGATGGCACCGAGCCGCGGCTTTTTATTTGTTCGTTCCACGGCCCCGGCGAGTTGCCGATACCATAAGGATCCTGATCTGATAATAAATGGACGAATTCGGTAGTTGGGAAGTAGGCCAGAGCGGTGATCCGTCGGCGGCGCTTCATATGCGGTGGGAAATTTGATTTGATAAATTGCCCGTCGATCGCTTACAATAACGTTAATACCAGATTCGCACGCGAACCACTTGAATCCGCGATGCGCTGCAAATTTTCGGTTAAGTAGAACGGGGACGTGTTACTTTGCTGTAGACGCTCCCGTTGCGTCTGTATTCAAATGTCATCGATTTCGGGCTCGTGTCGATACTGTTGGCTAGCATGCCGAGCCTCTGACAGATCGTGTAACTCGTTAGCGACTGCGAAATCTGCTTACGTAAATTTAATCGGCTTGCGCGGCGATGGAATGTCGTAAAAATCATAAAAATCAACGAATTGTTTGCTAGAATTACTTTGTTATAACAGATATGATCGATATGAGGTATACGTAATATGCATTGTATATGTAGTGTGTATATAGTGTATATAATGTATATATAGAATTGTTTTTAGTTGAGAATTCTACAATTTCATTAAACTTGTGTGCTTTGAAAAAATGGTCCGTCGCGTTTATTAAGATTTGCTCGACCTACTTTTAACGAGAAATTATCACGTCCAGTAAAACGTCTCGAAATCTCATAAAACTTTTTGACACGATGCGAAGGAAATAGTATAGTATAATTACAATAGTAACATAAGAATAATGCAGTACGTGTAAGTCATTAATTATTTTTAATATATAATATATAATAATTACAGTCGTAACATCAAAATAATGTAGTACATATAAGTAATTAATTATTTATAATATATAATATATAATAATTACGGTAATAACATAAAAATAATATAGTACATATAAGTAATTAATTATTTGTAATATATATAATATATAATAATTACAATAATAACATAAAAATAATATAGTAAATATAAGTACGTATAGTACACAGTGCACGGTATAATATATAATATAAATAATAATGACCATACTTCATAAAAATCTACGCACTCTTAATCAAAGGGACACTATACGAATTGATTAAAATTCTAAAATGAGAGCATAAAGAAAGAAAAAGTGAACATGAACGTGAATGTGTATAATGCAGACAAGATTCGGCCGAGATTTAGCCATTAAACCTAAGTGTGGTATCACGGGAGCAGAACGGTGATCCCAGCGATTTCACGTTCCGCTGCCGAATTATTATTCAATTTGGAATGCAGCATCGTCGGTTCAATAATCGTTCGTTGTTTCAGCGGCTCAATTACAACATTAATATCTCCGAAGGATTATGAAGCGGTATATATGTATATATATACACGGTCCGCCGTGGGAGCCCGCTTTAAATGAAATTCCATTGAACCTCTCCGAGCAATTTTGTTAATATTTTACAATACCTTTGAAGCCGGGTCGCTCGTCCACCAATTATCTAAATTGAATCTTCCGGCCGGACCTCCTTTGACGCTCGTGGCCAGCCAAACAGAATAACCTTAAACTACAGACTCCTGTATCTCCGGCGAATGTTGTTAATAAATTCTCCAGGGGATGATAGCTCGTGGTTTTTCGCGTCGACTGACGAAATCTGCGGATTTCTACGCAGCGTTCAATCTTAGCGCTTTGCCTATCGGAATGTTATTAACGATTTCACGACGGTATTAATAATCGTATAAAATGGAAGTGATATATTTGGTAAAATTGAAGAGTTAACTTGCGTGACGTCGATTAATTTTTCATACTAGAGTCGAATTAGGAAGATAATAATAGACTAGCGTAAGTATTCAGAGCTGGGTGAAAATATTGAAAAAAGTATTGGAAATATTTAATGAAATATTCTTGTTTAAAATATTTCGACGCTGTATGCTCCAATTTGGAATTCCAGTTCACAAAATGTCCAAAAAAGCATCGACTATCATAATAATTCATTAACAACGCTTCCAATCGGAACGCTCTGCTCCCAGGAAAAATATTTGACTCGGATAACTCGATCGTCGTCTCCATACATCGTATTCAATAATTTCAAGAATTTAACGAGAACCCTGCTGCATGATTAATTGTTCTCCGAATTTGAAATTCCATCTGCGCTTGAATTATTTCGTTTTTATGAAAACGGCGGACGGATTTCAAATTGCGTACGATTTCATACGCGGAACGACACAGTTCTAAAACAAGAGTACAATTTTATTACGTAAAGATTCATAATTTCTGAGACAATGGTAATGACCCAATACGTGTCCCATTCGTGACAATTCCTCCTAATTATGGCAATAAACTAGCCCGAACCGGTGTATAACGGTTCCGTATGGTTAAATGGTACTTCGTACGGTCATTATAGTCGCCCGCGCTGTCTTTTACATGAACGACAAATTTACGGTCGAAGCGTGGCCAATGGCGATCGAACCCGACTATCAGGACGCTCTGAAATTAATGCGACCAATGTACTATAAACGGCAGCGACTTCGACGGGGACCTCTTAGTCGGCTGCGAGCTGACTTAGGCTACGCGATTAGGAGACGTAACGCTGCTGTACGTTGCGCCGTGTTTCAACTTAATGGATCACGGGTTAAAAAGGGTTTAGCGGTAGGGTGGTTTACGGGGGGTTTATCGAGGCAACGGCACCTGCAGTCGAATAGAGTCGGCGTGCCAGCCGGACGTTTCGGAAATTCGGAAATTGTTGGACCACTTAAGCGGAATATCTCGTCGAAAGAAACTTGATCGAAGTCGAAGCAAAGTCGGAGATTACTGGAGATTCCGACGAAGCCTCCGCCGTCGTGATCGACGTAAAGATCAAGGGAACATTGATCGGATAAGGTTGAAAACTAATTTTGCAACGAAGGGAGGGAAGGGACTGTACTGAGCGCAAGAGAAACGTAAGTTGCGGAGCCGTTGTGGAAAGTCAATTTTCTTTTATAAATATGTTAATATGTGAATATAGATTTATATAGATTTTTAGAGATTTTTTGGGGGCATAATAGTCGTTTATTAAAATACAAATATATTTTGAAGTCAGTTAACGTCTATTATTATGATATAATTATATAATTGTAATATTATGTTATAATATAATGTAATATAAATATATTATAATATATTGATCTTATATAATATTATAATATAATATAAATATATTTTAATATATTAATATTATATAATATCATAATATAATATAATATAATATAACACAATACAATACAATAAAATACAATATAATACAATACAATAAAATACAATACAATACAGCACAATATAGTACAATACAATACAGCACAATATAGTACAATACAATACAGCACAATATAGTACAATACAATACAGTACAATACAATACAATACAGTACAATACAATACAAACAATATAATATATAATACAATACAAACAATATAATATATAATATAATATAATATGATATAATATAATATAATATATTGATGTTATAAAATATTGATGTTATAAAATATTATAATGTAATATAAATATATTATAATATACTAATATTATATAATATCATAATATAATATAATATGATATAACACAATACAATACGATAAAATACAATATAATACAATACAATAAAATACAATACAATACCATACAATAAAATACAATACAATAAAATACAATACAATACAATACAATAAAATACAATACAATACAGTACAATACAATACAAACAATATAATATGTAATGTAATATAATATAATATAATATATAATATAATACAATAGATCGTAGTAATAATTATAAAAAGCCGGTTAGCTAACATCAGCCACGACTCCCACCGCCACATGATTTTTAATAACACCGATATCGCAATTTTTGTCGCATTGCGATGCAGAAGCGCTCACGACAGATAGATAATTATCGAGCGATCCGCATATCATCGGCGAATACTTTCGTTCCGGTGTACGGCTGTCGAATTTACATCTCCTTCGACCGAGTATTCGTGGTTTCCGCCATAGAGACAAGCACGTAGCGCCGCGCTATTTCAGGAATTCGAATAATCCGAAGGAGAGACCCAGAGACCCTACGGGGCCGTATGATTTATTACTCACACATTTCTCTTTTATCTCGATATTAATTCCGGAGGCTTCTTAATAATGTCGGCGACCGAAGCAATTAGAATTTTAATTTCACCCTCATGTAAATCGGCCGAGTCCTCTGCTCGCCTCTTTTTCGCCGGACAGACTTTATGAGTACACTCTCGGTGCACTAAAAATTTTATGGCGCACCGTGTACCAGGGAGCCGCGCAAAGAAGCGAAATAATTCTATTCTTTTAGCACGCGGCAAGCAATTTTTGCGACGAGCGCGGCCGCCGCGTTCCGTTCCACGCATTTACTATAATAAATATCGATTCGAGTTGCGATATTTAAATCGATAGGAATTTCACCGGTGATCCAAAGCTATTTTATCAAGCGACCTTATCGGAGTCCCCATTATTTATTCCACGTATATAAAATATATATTTTAGAAAATGTCACGTCTGCTAGAGTTCAATAAAATATTCGGTATAATTAATTATCGATTGCCGGACTAAATTTTCTTTCGATGTTAGTTCGTGAATTTATGAAAGCTGAAATCGGATATTTTTGTATTTTAGGGACGTCTTTAAAATAAAAGAAGTTTTTTAAATAAAAACGTAGAAATTAGCAAGATCTTATTTATAGAACGTTAAAGAATTTGCATAAAAATCCTCTTTTACTAGACTAATGACAAAATGTCTAATAAGGTGAGGAATTCACTGCGCAATACACCTGGAGGATTAAAGCGTGCCCATTGTTCCCTCGCCATATCATTTTTGGACCCCCTCTTTCTTCTTCATTTTAAGTATAATATCCTCTGCTGTGTCATCCCTTCTTATACTGTATCTTTCCTGTTTCTCTTGGTATCTTTCTCTTGCATATGCGCCCACTGTATCCCCAGTATCTCTTTATTAAAGTCCTTGGCAATCTCTTGTATCTCCTGAGTCTTCATGTAAGCCGTTCATGTAAGCACGGTGCCTTCTTTATTATCGCAACTGAGCTAAGCAGATTATCCAGAAAAAGTTCATTTCCTTCTAATAAACAAAGCTTTCATTTCCTCATATACTCATATATAAATTTCTAATTATTTCTTTTCGCAATGTCTCCGTCACATTTTTCTCAAAATTAGCTCGGTATTTCTTAAAACTACGATATAAAATTCTAGAACATTTCTAGAATATTATAAAAACAAAAAGATCTGCTCTTATTGAAAAAAAACAGATTTTACAAACGTAGTTTATCGCAGTAACAGTTACAGTTGATACGAACAATATAAAGCCGACGTGAAAAACGGTTCCGAAGCCGAGAGGGTTAATGGTCGTGGCCCAATTATGAGATTCCATTCCGTTTTCCAATTACAGTGGAGCGAAGACAGCGGCTGCGATGAGCGGCTAAGGTGGATCCGCGGGGTCGAGGAATCGAGCCGAAGATTTCCATGCACGAGCCGAGCCTCCCAGGAATCCCATGGTCGAGAGGAGAGGAGGAGCATGACGTAGCCGTCGACAAGGGGGGCGCTTCGGATGCTCCGAGCTGCCGATTAGGGTCGTATGGAGGGGAAGGACGCAATCACCACGGAAGGCACCCTGCTTCTGAACCTGACGACCATCGCCACGCAAGACGTCGACGGCTTCTTCCGAGGTTTTCCCGGCAAAAACTCGCCCTACACGGCCGCGCAGGTAAGATTGATGACCGGTGCGTACCGGCGCCCGTTATTTCAGCCACCGTCACACCCGAAACTTCGTTTACTTCCCGGTTCCCCCACGGGATCCCACGGAGTCTTTTAATCTGTCGGCCCGCGCAGCCGTATCCATTAGCGCGAACTTAATAACTCGCGGACCATAATATCCCATCGGTCCGTAATGCAATCACTCGCTGCTACTTCACGGCTTCTGTCTCTGAGAGCACAATACGCCGCGTGGGACCCGACTGCTACAAAATGGCTCCTGTGTTCCGGCAGAGTGGACGGATTAACCGCGGCTTTTTTCGCATCGCTTGTGTTCCACTATTACTATTACTATTATTATTATTATTATTATATTGCTATTATTATTATTATTATATTTCTATTATATTATTATTATTATATTTCTATTATATTATTATTATATTATTATTACTATTTTTGTTGTTATTTTGGTTTTCTGATTCGGCTACCTGGCTGATCATCACCTGGGTTTCTAGGCTATTAAGGGTGATTTTTCGTTTATATATATTTAGGTTTTCACAAAGTCACGGCAAAAATGAGTAAGCCGAAAAGACTGTGAAAATATTAAACCTATTCAAGGACACCATCGTACCATTTTCTGCGACTATTAAGAAAAGAATTTCTATTCACGCGTAAATAACAAGAGATAAAAGCCGTCATAAGCGAGAAAAAATATTTTTAGCAAAATTAAATATCCACGAAGTCGTGTCGATGGAACGATAGTCGTCGAAACACACAGCGCGTAGTTATTTACGGCCGCCGATGGTAGCGATATGTCGTCAAGGTCGCAGAACAACTCGAAATCAACTAGTTCTAGTGGTCGCGTCGAATGTCACCGATCTCTCCGCCGTCGGCACGAAAATAGAGTTCCGAAGTAGATTAAGAATGCACGGTCCATTGTTGCGCGACGCACAATGCGGCCTGAGCCACACTCCACGCCGGATTCTCCGAGGGAATTTCAATGAGGACGAGACAGAAACTCCGTTTGAAAGAAAGGAGGGGAATCTACAAACCTGATGCGGCGGCCGGTATAAATAAAATGGCAGAGCAGGGAATTCCATAGTCCGGACGTAAACATGCCTGCTTAAAATTCGTTGCGCTTGTATCCGCTTGTAATTTCAGTTAAAGGGACCGTCTGGTAGCTCCGATCACGGAGTCGCGCGGGATTCGAAATCATCGCGCCGCGGAGATAGTGGTCGGAGTTAAACGAGAAACCGGAATTATCGTTGGAATAGTTTTCCTATTTTATTGCCGTTATTGGTCCCCGCGGCGAAACTGTCGCGTAATTAGAACGCGCGAAGCTTCGCGCGGTTTTGTATCTTCGTTTTATTCGTTTTCGCACTGATTTC
>CM052149.1:9791190-9807672 GCA_028455555.1 Augochlorella aurata
TTCGCGCGGTTTTGTATCTTCGTTTTATTCGTTTTCGCACTGATTTCAAGGAGGATACGGAAATTGCACTTTTAGTTTCGTTGCTAATGCTTATAGTGCTTGTTTAGTGTACAATTTGTTTTAATTATAAATAAAAATCGAAAAAGAAGATGTCTTTTACTGTGTGCGACGACTGTAAATTAAATCTATATTACAAATTAATTATAAATTGATTTTGTATAAAAAAGTTACTATAAATCACTTTTACTAGCTAATAAGAAGTTAAAAAGATTAACAATAATTAATTGAGACTAACAAGAACTGTCTCTCTCTCTTCCTTTTAATTTGTTTATATTTTCTAGCGATGTATAAATCTCTGATATTGCAATTTTCTAGCATCTGACAATTAAACAAAGTTAATCTCCGTCTACGATGAAATCGTATGGAATATTGCCACAATTTCTATTAGGTTACAGTGACTGCAGCGTACACGACATTTCGATCTTCATTACGTCGTTACACTATGCCGGAGTTGCAAGCAAGGAAAAATTGATTTCAAACTTTATATTACACTGGCTAACAAGAACTGTCTCCCCACTACCTCGTCACCGTCAGCCCGGGCTAAACTAATTATATACTTATCGTTAACAGCACAGGTTTCGAAGTTCCGACCGCAAGGACTTCATCCTGCGACAGCACTATAGATCTCCTTATCACAACCATTGCCGGAGTAATTATTCATGATACTTACGGTAATCCTGAGTCAATGGTCCTACTAGCGCAACATCGAAAGTTACATAAATTCCCATAAATCGCTTTATAAACTGTCTGCCGGTGCAACCGATCGAGCGTAATTACGTTTCGAGATCGATACCTGAAACCTGTGTCTTTAATTAACCTCTGTCTTATAACTTGACATTATCTTTGCAGCAAGAATGTTAAAATTTTCGTTACAAACTGTTTGTTTCGTCTATTGATCTTCTTAAAGAACGATCATATTGTTAATTTGGTAAACTTTTCCTGCGTTGATCATGGAAGATCTCGCGGATTTTACAATAAATTTGACGGTGTAGTTTTTTACAACGAGTTTTTAGGCAAATTTATCCTCTTCAATTCTGGTACTCTCTCTCCCCTCTTTAAGATTAAAGCTAGCGATTTTTACTATAGATGCGTAAAATCCATGGTCCAATTATAAATGTTTAAACGCAATTAAAAGAGAGTGAAACATCTCCATCGCGTCAATTCTGTCGGACATTTTTTAATTCAGTTTAACATTATATAAATTAATTTATACGAACCCTACAGTAGTATAGTAATAATAATATAATAATAATAATATAATAATCATAATGTAATAATAATAATATAATAATAATATAGTAATAATAATATAATAATAATAATACAATAATAATAATATAATAATCGTAATATAATAATAATAATAATATATAATATAATAATATGCATCAACACCTGTTACAACGGATCAGAAGTTCCAATTCCCGAAGGCATAAACAAATTTTCAATTTAGGAAGTAGAATAATAATCGCGCGAGTAAATGACCGGTCTTATGGTTGTATCGCCGCGATTAAACTGTCCGGTTCGACGAAAATGTTAGTCTCCGCGTATTAATCAATACCCACACGTTCCCTTTTTTTTCCATCGGATTGCCCGATTTCGAAGATTATCACAGAATTCAACGTTCATTATGCTGTTAGCGCGTATGTAATTAAGCTACATTCATTTGACGGCGACAGGTCGATAAATTATGCTATCTGTGCCTGCGACCAAACCGATTCTAATCACGTGAAAACTCTAATTTCAATGCTGATCCGCTTACACAATATCGGTAGCGCTTGTTGCACTTTTAACGCGTTTATCGACGTGTGTAAGAGCAATACTATATGAATACTATGCAGAGAGGAATACTATACATTCTTGGATGTACATTACGTTTAAAGAATATAGTTGTGTATATGGTCTAAGGGTCTAATGTACAGTTATTTTATTATTTATTTTTAAAGTCAGCGAGATTGAATTTATATAGTATATACGAATTAATATATAATATAATATACAATATAATATATAATATAATATAATATACAATATAATATATAATATAATATAATATACAATATAATATGTAATATAATATAATATACAATATAATATATAATATAATATAATATACAATATAATATATAATATAATATATAATATAATATAATATACAATATAATATATAATATAATATAATATACAATATAATATAATATACAATATAATATATAATATAATATACATATATAATTAATATAATATATATTATATTAATAAAAAATGAATATATTATAAAATAATATATATTATATTTCCACCACTCCTATCAATTAATTAAGATATTTAGTCAATTCAGAACGAACAATATTTAGAACGAATTAACATAAAAAAATGTGACACAGCCCATTTCGACCAGAACGTGTCATCAATTCTACATCGATTGTACCAATGTTAATTAATTAATTATTGCTACAGTTTTTGTAGCAAAATAGACAGAAACGTGACTATTTCGACAGAAATTAGAAGTGCGCGATGATCGGCGTCCCATCGAAGCCTGTTCTCGAAACAGTTTTAAATACTGTCACACGAGACTGCCCAGGTTTATCGGATTTTTCCGAAACGCCGGTTTTGAAATTCAAGAATGATTTACCCGCGCGTTTATAAAGAGCCCCTCTTGTCCCGATAAAATATTCGAGCGCCAGCGATTTTGTATTAAACTACGCGAAAAATCTACACACCCCCGAAACACTTTCCAATTGAATTACGTGTGCCCCTCTTCCTCGAGCATTAATAATTTCCATTCCGACCCGGGCGCCACAGTGCGGACTACATCGGCAAAATTCAATAGCCTCGTCTATCACGAAGCGAGATAGATTTTTTAGCGAAAAATAATTGTGCGACGATAATATTTATGCTGATTACAATCGTGGAATAATGACAGAATAATTCGTATGCTTAATAAATAATTTCTTATTATCTCGCATTCTTCATTTGTTCGTAATATGGCTTCTTAATTTTCTCAGTGGAATCGTTTGTTTAATATTAAATTTGTTGATACTTTTAATTCGAATCTTTCATTTTTCTTCAAAGTTTTGTTCAATTGTTTGCGAATAAACAAAATAAACAGAATCGATCGATCTATCGACGACTATTTTGCAATTAATTCCAGCTAGCTTTTTACGTCCACGAGCATATTTGCATTCGATTTTTCAGACTCGTGCAATTAAACCGGTGAAATTAAAACCGGCCATAATTGAATTGGATTTAAAATCACGATTTTCGCGTGCCGGGTGTCGCCGGTTGTTTCGCGGCCGATAAAATATTAAAGAAGCGGCGGCGTAAATGGGAAATAAATCCCGTCGGATCGACGATCGGGAATGACTTTTCGCGCAGCTTGCTAGCAAATGGCGAAAGTTGCCCGCAGAAGCGTACTTTTATCACGGCTAATATCGAGCGCGCGTATGCTTCAATCATGCACGGCTAAAGTAGGTTATTGGCTCATCATACCGGCGCGCGTTCAATATTCATGCATCGGTAATAAATAAGGGATTCTTGCGTCTTTTCACGGCTAGAGCCGCGTCCGACGGCTGCTCCGCCGACAACTTTCTGCTTACTGTATTACAGATTTGTTACGGCTCGTAAACCGCGCTCAAACGCGTCGAAAAAGCCACTTAACGGACCAACGCCGTCGTGAAACGTGAGAACGCATGGCCTGCCATGAAAATCCCCATGTCCTGCGTGCTTTCGCCGTGCACCTTAATTTTGTACTAGGTCTTCTGCTGAACGTACGAATGTTTTCTGTATCGTACGGGGAATATCGAGTTCGTACCACATTGTTTGCGCGCGTTGTTCTTCGTCTGCCTTTTTTCGGCGTTTCAAAATACCAGCATTCGTCGAGGAATTAAGATAAAAGTACCTATTATGGAACGCTTCTCAGGGGATACAAGATTGTTATGGATTTCATTGCAAAAATTGTTGAATTTTTTGAACTCGAAATATTTATTGAATTTTTTAACAAAGCATAATTTTAGTGTGAAATCCTTTGCCTGTTTTATGGCATACTGAGAAACAATCGTGCTATCGTGTACCTTATATTATGACAAAGTTGGCAGCACACTTTTCATTCAAAATTCGATGAAGAGTAAAATTGTATATCTAGTTTCAGAGTGTCATTATAAAGAATTTTGAACAGTCAAATTTACAAAACTTTCGATTTCTAATCCACATGTATGTGTAACTCTTTTCCGTCCACAGTAATCCATACAAAGTGCATTAGATCTTACTTCCTAATATTTTCTTGTACGACAATAGGTTCCAAGGGCCTCCAATATTAATCGTTAACCATAACGCACCATTCTTCAACAAAATACTCAATCTCATTACTTTATAATAAATTCAGCAAAACTTTAAAATAAAATGGTCCCACAGTAGCCGGTCCCTCTACCCTAAGAGACCGCGCGCGTATACGCTTCGAGTGTCAAAAAGTGAGCGGAAATTCACCGGCCACCGATTCTTTGCCGCAAAAATTCTAACACTTTTAAAAATCCGAAATCCAGCGTGCCGACTCTTTTTCAAAGCCAGAGGCGATTAAAAATAAAATCCCAGAAACGAAGGACGCGGCGCGGAGCGTTGCAAAAGCTTGCATTTCCCGAATTTCTGGAACATCGTTTCATACTCGGCGAGTGCAAAAAAATTCGCGCGGTTCGCCCGTCTCTTTCAGAAGCGGTCGCCGAACGTTTTATTTTTCTTTGGTTCCCGTTGTAACGGGCCAAAGATTCTTCACGTGCAATTTCGCCGGGACACACGGCCGGATTAAAATTCCGCGGCAGCTGGCAGCCGGAACGGTTCTCGCGCGAACGTAACGCGCCGCTCGGCAAACATGCTCCCCGAATTGCATACGATTTTCATTTTAATCAAATCGTGCGGCGGTCCACGCCAAATGGGAGCGATTCGATCGGTGCCGCGATGGGAAACTTGTCCGAGCTGATTTCCGCGGTGCCATTTATTCCGCGATTACTGCCATTGATGCGGCCGCCGTTTCCATTGCACGCGGCGGCCACGGGCGAGCGCGAAAATGTCGCGCGATTGTCCCTGTCCGTGCTCGACGATAACGTTGCTTCGTGGATCTTTATCTGTTACGACGTGCACGGACTCTCGAAATGCAAGGAAACGCTTAAATTAACAAGGTATGATAATATTTTTATTTTCGTTTCGCAATGAATTAAATATAATATGAGTAAAATATAATATGAGTAAAATATAATATGAGTAAAATATAATATGAGTAAAATATAATATTTTATAAAATATAATTTATATATAAAATATAATTTATATATAAAATACAATTTATATATAAAATACAATTTATATACAAAAGAAAATTTATATACAAAAGAAAATTTATATACAAGAATGTAATATATATACATATAATAATTTAATTTTATAAAATATATAATATAAATTTACTCAATAAATTGATAAGATACCAAACAACGGCGCTATTATAAAAGCTTAACAATTCGATTCTATTATTTACAACTCGCTAAAATTATCCATGAAAGTAATACATGTCCATGTATTTTTTGTCGCTCGCATATGTAAATTTATAAATGGATATTCGAGAAATTGAAGGAAAACATCGACGAGTTCAATGACCTCCGAAAATACCTCGATATTATTATTAACAATAATTATTTGAAACTATATAACACGTTTCGAATGTTCGTGCCAATAGTTTTTCAAATAATTAGCTTGATAAAGGACGACGAGACGCGGTAACAATAACATTGTAATTTTTCCGGTGAAAATGGCCGCCGGAATAAGCCGCGGTAAATATAATACGTTCATGCGAGCACAGTCGCGTCGCCGCACCGCAAAAGATTATCTGAAATGGAACTGCACGTTTGATACAGTATCCAATTTAATTACAAAGATAATTCCGATTTATTTCGCGGCTCGAGGGTTTGCGATCAACGCGGCGGGTTTATTTCGCAACGGTTGTTCAGATCTTAGAAATAAAAAGGTATGGTCGAATAATCGACTATGCGTGAAATTAATCAGGCTTTAATATTGTTACTTGTAACGCCCCCGAGATATCAATTGTATCAATTATGTTGTAATAATGTTAAAAAGAGAGTGTGAGAATGTTCAATAAGATTAGGTAGACGTAACCATATTCGTACTACGATTTTTATTAAAATAAATGGGTAGACGAAATTTGAAACAATAAAAGTTTTAAAAGAATGTTATATTATAATATTATGTTTTAATATTATAAAATAATATATGGTATATAATAATAATAATATATGAATATATATATGATGTATATATGATATATATAATAAATAATATATGATATATATGATATATAATAATATTATAATATTAAGCTATAATATTATAATATTATCATAGATAATAGACAATATTAATACTATGTTATATTATAACAATATTATATTAACAGTATTATACTATAACAATATTATATTAACATAATGAGACAATATTAATATTATTATAGTAATTAACTAATAAGAAAACAGACCAAATGAGCAACATTCCGAAATTTCGTTTGTTATTTTCCACGTTTGAAAGCAGAACGTGCTCCAAAAGAAATGTCCGACCCCTGAACATAAAAGCAGGCAGCTATGAAAGATATACGTGTCGAATATTTGTCGATGCTCTACGCTTTACACGTGCGCCAACAGTGCCAAGTTTCAGTAGAATCGACAACACTGAATTCTGCGATCTTGCCTGGAAGAAGAAACCTCTCCAAGAATTATGATCTGCTCCGTATCGAACATAAAACGAAACATTGCTCGGCTCGATCGTTGCTCACCGTGAACGCAATAATAAGTGTGTTTACCGACGTCGGTCGAATCAGATAAGTCTATTGTCTGTGTGAGAGAGAGAGAGAGAGAGAAAGAGAAGAGGATGCAATCGTCGTTCAATACGAAAACAATTCCGCTTCGTCCACTGTATTTATTCGCCGCTCTGCTTGATAGCTAACGCGTGCTGCCCTTACGATGCCGCATAAAAATCAAGCAAACATTTATCACAGCGACGAGCGTTCACAGAAATTTTATTACACGTGATCTAGCGTGATTCTATTACACGTGATCCAATTTCGGAAAACTTAATATTTTACAAAATCTGTCATTAATTGAATTATTAATAGTGCTTCCTCTTTAATTTATTTATTCTCTTCAAATTATTAAAAGAAGAAATACATTTTTATTTAAGTTAATTAAACACATTTTTACTTAAGTTAATTAAACACATATTTATTTAAGTTAATTAAACACATTTTTATTTAAGTTAATTAAACACATTTTTATTTAAGTTAATTATATAGATTTTTATTTAAGTCAGTTAAATACATTTTTATTTAAGTTAATTATATACATTCTTATTTAAGTTAATTATATACATTTATATTTAAGTCAATTATATACATTTTTATTCAATTATTCTTTCAGTTCATTCAGTTAGAGTATATACAATTGAGATAAGCTGTATAAATACCGCAACATAATTTCTATTAGGTCGATGCTGTTTGTATCACGAGAGCTTTGATTTCTCTAGATAAATAAAATATTATTCGATGGAGTTCGATATTTCGCAAGGCAGCAGTACGGAACGCGATATTGACAGTGATTCCGTGGTGTAATACATACTGCAACGCCGGAGATCCAATCAACCACTTGCAAGTCATTATGCAAAACTACATTCTATAGAGACTTATAACGACTTCTGAAGCATTTGCATATAGAACAGTCCGATGCGACTGGTGCAGCCGCATCAGTAAGTTCTTGATACGCCTACAATCTTTAAGAAACGAATGTATTACAATCTAGAAGGAATTGCAGTATGGTTGCAAGAATATTCGGAGATACTTGTAACGTGTCCGTGTAATCTCGAAATTATTTCCCTGATTTAATAACTGATCTGAAAGTGATACAATAGTCTCTTGATTTACCTGGCCACGTATTAGTCTTCAGTAACTAAAAATAACAATTATTTAACAAATTTATTGTGGAAAATGTCGGTAACAAAATTTATTGCTCAAACAGCTCGCGAAATGTAAAAGAAATCCAATCACGCGATGAGAACATATAACAACTAAAATCAGTATAAAATTTAAATAACGAAATTGAAAACAATGAAAATATTAAAAGAATTTAGGATCATCCATGTATTATTTTCAACTTGCTAAAGTTATTAAACAAAGAAGAATATTTATATTTGTAATAATAATAATTAAATAGTAATACTATATATTATATATTACTAATAGTATTATATATTACAATACTATATATTATTAATAGTAATAATAATAATTATTACTATTAATTTCACTCAAGATTACTATTACATTATATCACTATTTCATACAAATAAAATCATTTGTGTAAAAATAATAATTGTCATGCAACGATATTTTTCATATTAATTAATACAGTTACGGTCCCCGGATTTTTCTCTACATGTCATCGATTGAGCTTATTGTACCATGCAGCTACTGTTCGATTATTTATCATTTACGTGTTGCCATAACGTAACAACTGCATCGCGTTCCCCGTAATTAGATGAAATCGTCGAAAGCCGAGAGAGCAATCGTCGCGACAGGACGATTAGTTACGATCACGGTGCTCGATTAATTCCCCCCACCGATGCCCGATGACGAGCGTAAAACTGAATTCGCAGCTGCGAAATGCGGATTGCGAAACTTTCGTCGCCCCCGTAATATTTCACGCGGCGCGCGATAAGTCGCGCGTTCCGTACACACGAGCCGAAACAACGAGAATCGTATTAAAATATCGGCCGCTCGGCTTCAGCCGCGCCGGCGACTAATTGAAATGCGCGCGATTTAATCTAACTTCAATGGAGTTTGGATGCGCATTTATGCGGGGTGGTTCCGGTAACCGGGACGGCGTATTGCTTCGCCGCGGGTGGAGACAGAAAACATCATGGGGGAAAAGTTCGTCGGGCTTAATCGCTCCCAGCTTCCACGGAGAAAACATCGCCGATGAATACGGCGGTGCAGTTGCCGAGTGCAATTGCATACCGACGCATAAGTCGAGGCTCGAGTAACCCGCGGAACATGCTTGGCTCTTGAAAACATGATAAAGACTTCGGATTAAGAAAGAAATTCTGCTGCTTTTTACATTTATATTTCAAGCGATCGTTAGTTAACATAATTTAACATAACTTTGAGGTTGTTAAGGGGGCGGATCGAAAAATGTCCGCAAAATTTTAAGCATGTATTTCTGTTTTAGCAATGGTCGCTTGCAAATTATTTATATTTTATTGTTGCATTAATGGGTGCCTGAATTAAATTGAATTATTTAAGTAACCTAAATTAATTAATAAACTGAATTAAAGGGACTGTTTAACAGAATTTTCAACCTTTGGACTTAATTAACTTTGGATTTAAATCGTTACTTAATTAAGTAGTTTTTGGCAATTCGATTAAATAAATTATTGTTGCGAACAGCGGTACTTGCATTCGCAGCAGAAAGATGTCTCGATATCCGAAGAAAATGTCAATATTCTTATCGGACGCTACATTTCTCATAAATAGTAATGAAATTGAGCAAAGTACACAAACGTGAAATGCAACAGGTGCCGGAAAAACCGCGCGAAATAGATCTCCATACACTTTTGAAATCGCCCGAGATAGTATTATAGATTTCTGTCGGAGAATCGAGGGCCAATTAATTCTCCTGAGTTAGTACTGTTTCCACAAATATGTAACACACGGCTCGATCAATATTTAATATATAGACGCATTAAGTGCGCTCAAAAGTGTCAAGAAAATTTAATTAACAACAACCTTATTAATTCAGAAATATAGCAACGTAAACAGTACTACTAACTTTAATATAAATATTACAATAGAATACTGTACAATACAGTATAAATATTCTGTAAATAATAAAAGCCCAGTTTAATTGGCGCCGCCTCGCGCCAGCCGATCTCGCCTCTGATTGGCCACCGTTTTTCCTCAACAACTCCTAAACAAAGCCGCGAATCGCGTTTGCGCTAAGGAAAAAGTTGCTTCAAATGACCCCAGGAAAATTTCCCGAATGACTTTTCGGACACCCTATAGTGTCACAACGCGCGTGATTCTTTCGACTAAGATTGCGCTGTACAATTTTCACCTGTTTCTGTTCCGCAGGCAATACTTATCGCCCTGGTGCTTGGTAGTATCATCGTCGGGACCGTGATCGGCAATATTCTGGTCTGCGTTGCCGTGTTTCTCGTTAGGAAGCTGCGAAGACCGTGCAACTACCTGCTGGTGAGCCTGGCAGTTAGTGATCTCTGCGTCGCTCTTCTGGTAATGCCGATGGCGTTGCTCTACGAGATCTCCGGTAATTGGTCCTTCGGCGCAATTATGTGCGACGTTTGGGTTAGCTTCGACGTGCTCAGTTGCACGGCCAGCATCCTGAACCTCTGCATGATCTCCGTCGATCGGTGAGTGGTATCCGTGGTACCACAAGTTTCACGAAAAACTAAAGAAAAGTTCCACTGCGTTAGCGTAGACAGTAGCATTTAACCCTAAACTTTCATTTTTGCTATCATACTCGGGAATTCTTTCGCTCGAACCTTTACTCATATCTTTCTTAACATTGTAAAATATAAATAACAGTTTAATAATAAAGTTTAATTGATCACTGTTCGTATGGAAATTACTCGAAGTTCTGTTTTCTTGAAATTAAACATCACGAGGAATTGGCTTCGGAATCAGTATAAACGCAATTTATTTTCACTGACCGAGAAATTATTATCACAACCTTTGTAACGTTTCCTTGGTATGTTATCTAACTAATTATAATCAATTCTAACATTATAAAATATAAATAATAGTTTAATAATGAAATACTTTAATCGCGAACTGTTTCGTCGATCACTGTTCGTTTGGAAGTGATTTGTCCCGTTGCTTTCTTAATTAAATATCAACAAGGTGACTTCAGAAGTCAATCGATATAAAGTACGATTTATTTCCACTGGCCGAGAAATTGTTAGCAGAACCTCTGTAACGTTTCCTCGGTATGTTATCTAACCAATTGTAAGTTCTGAAGAGTCTGTTATCCTAGAGGTCTCGTGCTCGGGAACTGATTGGCTTCTGAACTCTCCAAGTATCTTGGAAGTCGGTCGTGTTATAATGTAAGCTTGTGGACATAGAAAACGACACTTTGATCGTGCAAGAAATATTCGAATTAATTGACGTCCGTCTCTCGTTATCTCGTGCAACGCTTACGGTGCGTTGCAATTGGCATAGCGTAGATCAGTACGAGCTCTGAAACAATCGAATTTTTCTCGTAAAAGTTGTGTTTGAAGTTTCGCTGAATTGATAAGATAGAGACAGTAATAACTGCGCCGGAAACTTTGAACAGCGGCTGTGGAATTAATTGAAAACACCGAGCAGAATTTGACGAGCGGTGGCAGACGAGGGTATATTTATTTTGGACCCGACACCAGTTGCTTCGGTTAACGAGGGACCGGGTCTTTGTTGAAGTTAGAGTACGCGAAGGAAACGGGAACAAAGGAGACAGATTTTCCGTCCATGGGGCGTGAACCGGCTCTGTTTGATCAGTTCCGTGTTTCGTAAACCGATCCTGTACAAATTCGTCGTTCTGACGCAGATTCTGCGCCATAACGAAGCCGCTGAAGTACGGGGTGAAAAGAACCCCGCGGAGGATGATCATCTACGTCAGTCTGGTCTGGTTGGGAGCAGCCTGCATCAGCTTGCCGCCATTGCTGATTATGGGGAACGAGCACACCTACTCGGACACCGGCTCGTCCCACTGTGTCGTCTGCCAAAATTTCTTTTATCAGATCTACGCCACCCTGCTCAGCTTCTACGTGCCCCTCTTCGTCATGATCCAAGTAAGTCTTGTCCATTCTCTGACTGTTAATACGATAGAACTATGTATTAGTTGTTCGAAGAGTATACTTCTGTCTCAAATGGAAAATGTGAAGCCAGAGTTAGATAAAACTTTAACACTGGATTTACGAAGCATTAAAAGCAAAATGTCGATTCGTAGAAGTAATAAGCATACGTTTGTTATAATCTATAGTGACTTTTATTGTAGTACGAGATGTCCGAGAAATGTTTAACAATCTGGGAATGGGGTAGGGGGATTCCTGAGGTCATTTCAAGCAACTTTTCCCTTTACAAAATTTTTCTACGAAGTTTCGTTAAAGAGTTATTAACGAAAAACGTTGACCAGTGACATGCGAGTATCGCTGACGCGAGGCGGCCGAGCCAATCAGCGGAACTGGGCTTCGACCGATACGCGACGCGACCGCCTAGCGCTAGCGAAGCTCGCGTCTCATTGGTCACTGTTTTTCGTTAATATCTCATTAACGACGCCTCGGAGAAAATTTTCGTAAAGGAAAAAATTGCTTCAAATGATCTCAGGAACCCTTCAGTCCCGACTGCGAGTGACTTTTGGGACACGCTGTATACGTAAAATTGGTCGGAGAGAAAACGAAATGATTTGATTTTCTTTCGACCATGGTCCACCGTCGATATCAGCCGATTTTTTGTAGCGAGACCACTGGGATCCCTACAAAAAATCTCGGTAGGTCAACAAATCCGGCCAAAGTCGTGAGACGCCAAGCCATTCGTCCGATATCGAACCGCTGCGACCGCGTTCACCGACGACATCGGCCGAATTTACACGAAAAACGACTGTGAGCTTAGCCTTAGCCTGCGCTGCTTTAAAATTGTTACGGTTTTATAATGAAAGTCAAACATCCTTTGTCGAATCGTCTTACCATAATTATAAATTATGCATATCTAATTTTCATGCAATAAATTCCCTTCGAAAGTAGCGTCACGGGTAAGCCTTTAAGAATCACCCTGGAAAGTTCAAAGTACCTGTTGGGGAGTAGCGTCACGAATTGTTAAACCTCATTGAATTAATGGAGATGCCGACACCCTAAACTTATTAGGGGACTATCGAAATTTAATAATATATCGGCGGACAGCCAAGTTAGTTATCTTAATCTAGTCGGGTCTGATTAATGAGTTAGAGAGTGTATTAGGTTACCAACCGGATCCGTTCGTAGGATGTCAACTATGGTATAACGTCGAGATGACACTTATGCTCGTTCGTTTCCCCAGAAATATTTATAAACAATTGTTTTTTCTCATTTCTTTCAAGATATCAAGATCGTCTATAAATATTAACTTAAAATTCTTATTCTGATGACACGACACTTTGCTAAATAATTTTTATGAAATTTCATTTTGCTGAAAATAATTCGCCAATATTGTTTAACAATTCATTTCTCGACAATTTCTAGCTGAAAATTATTATTCCAATGTCACAACACTTTTCTAAACAACTACTACTTTTTATTTTTTAAAAAATACTTGCTCAATGTTTATTTATTCTCACATCTCCATAAACGACAACTAAAAATACCCACTCTAATGCCACGACAGGAAGCAAACAATTTTTTGTCTTCGTTTCTGTAAAAATATTTGCTTTATTTTAGTTTACTCTCGCATCTCTATAAATACTAGACACACGTACGTAGAAACTGACGTTTCGACACTTCGCTAAAAAATTTATATTTTTCGTTTTCCCAAAAATACCTGGCCAATATTGGTTTATTCTCATTTCTATACGAACACTGGCTAGAAATTGTCGTCTCGATGTCACGACCCTTTGCCGAGCAATTTCTACCTTTCACTTAAAACCTTTCTCTCAATTTATTATTAACTAATTTATTATTATCGCTCTACAAATACCAGCCAAGAATTCTCTTACACTGACACTGTTCATTTCTATCCATTTCCATGAAACCAGTTCCCCAAATGCAGTTTACTCCATTTCCCTACAAACACTCGGTAAAAACTCCGATGTCGCGACCTTCCCGAAGCATTTCCCGCTTCTCATTTTCCTAAAAATACCCGCTCGATTGCCCACTTACTCTCTCCATAAATACTCGTCAAACATCCTCCCCTGATTATCCTAAAGCGCCTCCATAAACCGGTTTCGTTCATTCCCGGCGCTCTACAAATACCGGCGCGAACCACTTCCATTCTCACGCGGCCGCAAACATTTGCCAAAACATTTTTTGTCAATCTCGCTTCACGGCAAACATTTGCCGAAGAGTTCTGCTCGAACATGATTAAATTTCTTCGCGTTCCGCCGCTGTTTACAGTGGCGCGGGACGATCGTTTACAATTGCAGCAGATGTTCCGTGCCGCGGAATACGTCAGCAATTTGCGGCGCACCCTTCGCGATCGCCCCGCCGCGTCGCGTTCCATTAATTAAAGCGGGGCGATCAAAGCGAGCCGCGGCGATCACCGAAGATGATTCCCCGGGGTGCGGCGATTATTTAATTGTTATCGCGTCGATTCCCGTCGCGAAGAGACGCGCTGTTTCTGATTTTCAGACGCGGTCCTCGCGCCAATTATTTCCACGGGTGTGTTTACCACACGCACGGGGCGCCATCCCCCAATCAATCGCGAGCGGGCGCGCATCGGGAAAAACAAAACTGTGGACTTTACTGATTGCCTCGCCGCGCACCTGTAAATTTCTAGCCTCGAAGAATTCGAATTACTGCTCCGGAAATATGCGTTTGTGCCTAGGCTTCTCCGCGGCCTGGAATTCTATGCTCGCTTCGGTCGATCCGCGTTAACCCGGGTATTAGTTTTTCTCCATGGCAATTGGATCGTTTGTCTGACCGTTGCGAGTCATTTCCACTCGCGTGGGAGAACCGAGAATATTTCATTGTAATAGCGATGGAAACGAACAACGCTTGCTGGAGCTTTCGTAATTTCTTTACTCCCACGGTTTACGGAATTTAACAGCGGCAGTTCCATCGTTGCACTTTTATATCAAATTGAATTAATGCTCGAGCGAGGAGGGTGGGGGGCGAACAATGGATATCTTGTTTTCTTATTTGGACGAGAGGAGCAATTGGACTGGAAAATTGAAACATTTGTTCGTCGGGGGAACGATGAGTAAAGCAATTTTGAGAGATCTGGTTGCTCTATTGTTGTGTTATTACACATTGGGATCTGACTTGCGGATCTTTGTGCATTTGTGGCTTGATTTGCAAGGAGCTATCTAAATTAACAAGGCGTGATAGCATTTTTATTTCATTTTCTATGAGCGTTCTTTTAGTTGACGAAGGAGAATTTTCTTTAATTCCAATTTTTATAAAATGACGAATAGAAATTTGTATAAAGACCGGCTTGTAACTTGTACATATTTACATATTTTTGATAAAAATGGATGAGCGGACAACAATATAATAATATACAATATAAATGCATTATTTTCAACGTGTCAAAATTATTAAAAGAAGCAATATACCGTCATGTAATCTCCATTTCTTAAAACCAATTCGGCAGATTTTTATGTTGCATAAAGACCCGCAGTCCAATTAACCCCTTGCCCTATAATATCGTGTTATCAAATCTTATAAATTGAAATTAAATTTTGCATATCTATTATTAACATTTAAACATTGAAGTGAAGGTATATACATACAATAAATATAAGGTATCATATAATAAATGTAAATTTTCTGTCTGGCTTAGAAACTTATCGGTAAGAAAATAATAACTCATAGTGCAAGGGGTTAAACATCGAAAAATGAATAAAACGAAAAACCTGTCTCGTATTAAACACCTATACTCGGAAGCTCGCATTCTGTCCGTGAAAAAGACGCTTGCCGCCTCGAGATAGAAGCGCTGCACAGTTCGCCGCCGGTCAAACAATGATCGCGCGAATAATGGCGCTCGGGCGCAGACAAAGCTGCCGGCAGAAGGTCGGAGTAGCTAAACGAATTAGCCAGTGTCTCGGGTTCTAGCCAAGACTCGTCTCGTTTCAGGTCTACTACAAGATATTCTGCGCGGCGCGGAAGATAGTGCTGGAGGAGCGGAGGGCGCAGAGCCACTTGGAGGCGCACTGCTACCTCGACATAGAGCCCGCGGTTCAGCACCACCACCCGGTCCCGGTAAACCGTCAATTAAGCTCCGACATACACGCGACCCATGGAAGCCCTCCCGTGAAACAGCACCGAAGTTCCAGCGCCTCGACGACGGTGAGTAAACGAATCGATTCGACGCCGGCGGACCGTCGCGCGGTCCAGATCAGCTCCTAATGTTTGCAAACGGTGCGCGCCGTTGACAAATCATTTCCCGTTCTCTATATCCGTCTCTCTGTTCTTCTCGCTCGCTATCACCATCTGCCTCTCGAATCACCGGTGACGAATCGGAAGCGCCAACTCATGCTCATGCTTACGCACGAATCGTTCCACTCGCCGCTGAACGGAGCGGATTAGACGCGGTCGACGGCCCTTTTCCGACTGCGAAAGGGCACGCCGTAGACCGGAGCTATTATGTAGACTCTACAGCGTGGAGCGAGCTTAAATCCCGCGGTGTCTATA
>CM052149.1:9963870-10005005 GCA_028455555.1 Augochlorella aurata
CGATTCGTACAACCGTCTTTAAAATAGAGTTTCCCCGGCTGTAGATCGACGCAGCAGTTTCCATTCCAGAAGTATTCTGTTATAAAAGCATGCGCTCGGAGCTTTTGAGGAGCTTCGTGTTCTATGTCGAGCGTGGGTGCGCATTCTCCGCTAAAATTCTAACCTGTTATATTGAAAATAGACGTTTCACGGAACGATTTCGATCTGGCTCGATGCGACACAAAACGCAGCAGCGTCGAACAGTTTCTTTGTACGGTTGTAGGTTGTTGCCGTTCACTGCTGCGAACGCGGGAGGGATCTTTGCACGCTGTAATAAACGGAACCCGCGCGCACGGGAATGCTGGGAACGCAGCGTCGCTGGTAGACACGCGTTAACAAACATATAAATATTATACTAATAATATGTAGATACAAATGTATATGGTGCTAACGAAGAGAAAGAATGTAATTCCAATCGAAGAACGTAATTTCGAGATAACGATGATTCTCGTAGTGTGATGATCACGCGATCATTTGGATGCGATCGGGTCGGAACTTTGCAGGAACTGTATTCGACAGTATTAACAATGTTGATGGATGTATCTCCGGTTGCAAGGCGATCTAATCTAAGTCTCTATTTAAATTATTAAGTATTTATTCATGGTTTCACTTATTTTGTATTAATATTAAGGACTCCTTTTTCCAACTGTTGGAAGGTGTTGCGTCATTTTGTCTAGGATATTTGTACATACATTGTTACGTTAGGATTGGATATTTTATTATATGTTTATCGATGCATTATGAGCCAGAATTGCAGTAAGTTCGGCAAAATTCTACATCATTGATTATAAACAGAACGGCTTTGGGGATTTCGGGGATCGTAAAACTTAGTTCTGGCGTTGTTTATTTGTTACGTTGCGAAACGACTCTTCGGGGGGATGTTTCCTAATGCCTGTTTGTTGAATCTAATTAAAATATGTTCTAAAATAAAAGTTGACGAAAGACGAAATATAATTGGAAGGGTTGTTGCAGATTTGTTGCTTTCTAACTATATACGTATCGTTGAAAAGACGCCACTTAGAAATGCGTACTTGGGTTTAAGGCAGCTCTTATTCCTATTTAATTATAACGAAATAAATTACGCCATGACAAGAAATGCAATTTGACCAAGCAATTATTGTAGCTTATGTATCGAAATCTGTAACGAAAGCTTCGTGAAGTTCGAAGCACAAAGATTGCTTTTTTGTTTAACTTTTTGCGATTCTGGTGCACCGCGTAACGGTGATCACGTTTCAGACGATGAATATTTAAGAAGTAGCATTGTTTGCGCAGAATTCTATTTTACGTAAGAGCGACAAATAGTCCAAAGATATGTACGCGTTCGAAATGTATCCGTTAAACGCCGTTGAGTGGAGCGAACTATCGCCGTCGAATAATTTATTGCGAATATTCGGCGCATTGAAATATGCGCCGCGTTAAAAGTAATTTTCACTTTGATACTTCGGAATCTATTACACAGGTTACGTGCTGGTAAATGAAATAATAATGGCTCGCCGGCATCCCTCTAAAGTTACGACCCGATGTGAAATTGAATAGATACCAATTAACACGGTAATAGTCAGGCGCATCACGCAGATTTTCGACGTATTACGTAGCGAAGGCGTACACTATACAAAGAGTGCACAATAGGATTACGATCCTCCGAATTATCACGTAAATCCTAAAGAGACTTTCGGGGAATAGAACAAATATTTTTCTGACGCTGGTCTTCGTATATTTTAGAAAAATGGAACCTAAATATTGGGCGTGTCAATGGGGAATCTGCTCCCTGCGTTTGATAAACCGCTGGTAAAATGTAGATCGAGACAACTATCGAGCTATTCTCTTGCTGAAACAGCGCGAAGTGTTTAGTATCGAAGTAACATAAGCTAGCCAAACTTAGCGCGATATCGGGAGTTGCTCATTGACACGCCCGATGTTCACGACAAAACTAAAGAATAGTGAAATTGAACGCTACTTGCTCAAAGATTTAACGGTTCCAACACGAAGAAAAAACCAATATTTTTCGATCGCTAACCAACAAATTATTCGCAAGTTGCCCTGATGATTAGCGTGTTGATCTACGCATTTAATCCTTCGTTTCAACAAAGCAAGCTTAGGATAGAGATGTAAGTGACATATCCTCTTTTATCGATATCGATTTTCCGATTAAACGAATATCAAATTTGAACACTAGGAAAAAGAAACGTTACTGGAGCCAGTTACTGTGTGCCTATGATATACAATAATATACTTCAGTTACTATACACGATGAAAAAACATACTTTATTAAATTTGATTTTCTATACAAAAATCGTAACGAGTTATTTAAGAATTCGCATTGCTTTAATAATTAATATTAATAAATAATTAATTTAAATATAAAAATTTAATATGTCTTGTTCGATAAATATAATGTAAATTATGCTCGAAGATAAACTGAGAAATTGGCTAGCCCACAGTAACTGGCCCCGCTACCCTATAACCTCATCGAGGAAAAGTAACAGCGAAATTATTCACTTAAAGGTAACTCCGAAATTTCTAAAGCGTTATTTCCGTAAGATTCAGCTTCACCCGCGTTAATCAGATTGCATAATTGTTGTTTTCTCTCCCCCTCCACGCTGTTAAGTAATGCATAGCAACGAGACCCCGACACACTTCGCTATTCACGTAATTAAGACCTTTGCATTCAGCTCTATACTTAATTACTTAGCCGGAATATTGCGTTTCTGAAAGCTGGTTGCTCCGTTCGAACAATCGCACGCTCTCGAATTAGCAAAGATTTCGTTCCACTTTAAGATTTCTTCGTTCGGACGCCTTTTGTTCCATCCCTTGATTATTCCGGATTAGCAAGGTTTTCGGTATTCTTTCATTTGGACCTACCCCAATCCCGGCCGTCCCCGTTCGCACCAAATTAGCCCGGTTCCGCTCGAAATTTCTTTAATTTACACACCCGCTCCTGTCGACGTTTTAATCTTAAGCCTCGAGACTATCCAAAAGGGCGGCGATTCGAAAGAATTGCGAAGCGTAATCGCAAGGTGCGCCGGTGTTTACCATTGTATGAAACGAGGGGTTAAATTCGGGGCTGAGACTGTCGAATCTTCTTAGAAATATAAACAATTAATGGACCATTTGGGCTGCCATGAAACTGTGCAATTTATTGTTTGATGTCTGTTGGTGTAACTCTGCCGAGACTCGTGTGATTGTTTTGCTATACTGCATATTATGAACACTATGAAATTAACTTGACCTTTACTTGACCTAAATAGTACCTTATTTATTCATAACAAAATTATTTCAGCTTATTTTATACAGTCTTTTTAGACTTATATTGTAGAGTTATGTTGATATTATTTTTTCAATTGGTTATTAGCTATTGTGGCTGAAGCAATTCTTCGTTTTAATAATTCTTATGAATTTTCGATTTCTATTTGAACAAATACTAATACGATCATGCTACTTCTGGCACTGCAATTCGATAAAAATACAAAATTAAGCTCTTTTAAAATCCTGTTTGCTTATCTACTTAGGGCTAACAAAGATTCTATCTTCCTTAAATTTATACAATTGCCGCCATTTACGCTAAACCTTAAAAGGAATTCTCAAATATAACGGAAGAACGTCACCGAGAAAGCTTTATTATTTGAAAGAACGTTACTTAACATTTAAGAGACACGAATTACCCAGTCTCCGCCCTGACACAGCGTTTGCATCTCTGAGACCACAACAATGGCGCCCGACCGTACAATCTGATAGCGAAGCCGTACCGTTTCGAACCAGGGAAGGAAGACGTATCACTAGCTAGACAATCCTAGACGTTTCTAACGCGAGCTGTTTGTATGTGACACAAATCAAAAGTATGTTAAAGTGTTTACGAACAATTCTTGTGATCTTCTGAATGAGGCGAGGGAAGAATCTCGGCGATGCGCGGAGATTTCGAGTAGGCTCAAAGAATAAATAAAAGAGAACTTAGAACGTTAAGCAAAGTTAAACGCTAAACCAAGCATGTACGATTGGAGGTCGCTGTGTTAAATGTATACTCGAATATATATATAAATATATATATTTAAATAGGCATATGCGAGCGGACAGCTCCGTGTGGGGCGTCCGCGAGCGTGTTCGTCGAAGTCCCGAACGATTGCGTGTACATTTGTTCCTTGAAATCTCGAAGAATTCGATGTAATTTTTAACGTACGAACAATAGGTGTACTTAGGAAGATAGATAAAGTACTCGACTTCAGTAGTGCTGACGATATCCGACGATAAATACAAAAGAAATCCGTTCGCGGGCCTCTCTCTTCCGCGAGCGAACAAAATCGATTCCACCGCACGCGTATCGAAGAATTCACCTACGATGGCTAATTTATTCACGGAAAGTATATTTAACGAAGTAACCGATCACCTGGACAGCAATAAAATAAGGTAACAGTTGAAAGCGTTCCCTGTCTCGAACTCAAAAAATATCGGACGATGTAATTACAAAATTCGGAGAATGTAGGTGTGCTGGTATAGAATAGGTACCGTTTGGAAAAATGTGGTTATTTTATTATGGGGTTTGAATAAACTTCCGTTCATTGGAATTCTTTAACAAGGAGTCGAATAATTGGATAGTTTACACCGCGGTGAGACGTCTTCTAGCAATGTCTCGAAGCAACTATTCGTTCGAAAATGATTAATTTACGCTTCGCCTGAGCTTTCTACTAAGGATTCGCATGCTGTGCATGCGACACAGGTGCGTCATCGATGTCGTCATAGCTAATGATGTTCTAGAGAGTAACATTAGAAGATAACGCGTTTAATTTAGGACATGTCTACTTAGGAGTCGGACATAAATCTCTGCTTTCGTACGCAAGGGTGAAGATCTGCCGGATAATAAAAATCAACGTTACAGTGTCTGATCATTTCATGGACATTTGCATTGTATTTGTTGACATTACTACATCGTTCGGAAAATCGGGCAAAATTTACGGATGATTGAACGGATATAAGACGAGGCTGCAGCTACACCGATGCGAGAAGCTACCATAGTTCGTGTATTCAGAAGAACTCGCGCTGAACTGTTCCATCAAATTCGGCGATTCAGTTTTGAAACTTGAGCGACGGCTCGAGAACTTGTAACATAACTTTTAGTATATCGAGTAATATAGGCGTCTAAGAATAGTTTTTAACTAACGGTAACGTATCGCATGATTAGAGTCGTTCTACGTTGCTTTTCCAAGGAATCACGGGATTCAGAAACGATATTTTCGATCGAGAACCTTCGGATCATATTTTTTGAACGAAATAGTTTACAATGATATTAACTTTCTATTTTTAGAAAACAATATTCTGATTCTTTCGTAGGCCAACAATCGCGAGAATTGGTCACAGTATCTGTAACGAATTTTTCCAATAACACCGGCAACCTAAATCTGTAGTAGTTAAGTAACGTCGGCAAAGAAACTCGTCGCAACGGATCAACATTCATCGTCCGATCTCGTTCGTCTAATTCAAACGCTAGAGAACAAGAGAAACCATAACAAATTACTCGACATTTTCGCGCTATTCAAAGCCGACGTTACTTTTCTACCGGTTAGCAAAATTACTGTTCCAAGTAATCCGGGAGACGCATTGCTCTAAATGTCGAATACCTGTTGAACACGGAAGACAATCGAGCGACGAACAATACAAGACTCGTTTAAAAAAAAAAACAATAAAGCGTGCTTCCTGATATGCAATTCCAATCGGCGCGGCGAGACGGAGTCCGGAAGTTCTGCCCGAGGTTCGAACGAGGTTCTCTCTCTCTCTTTGTACGAACGAGACACAATAGAAGAAGCACAAAGGTATAATTTTGTCAATGTGTATTTTTGATACTATATCGATAACTTCATTACGTTGGCGTCGAAGCGAGCATGTTCAGACGCGGTTTCAGTTTTTCCGATGTTCGCCGACGGGTTCGTGCGCGGGTGGGCAGAGGACACAGGCATCAAATGGTACCTCGCGTGACGGGAAACAGAACAAAAGAAGTTAAACAAATTAAACCGATTATTTCGGCCGGTAGCGGCGACGGCCAAGCGTTCTTAACGCGAATCTCAACTCTCGAAGCGCAATCGTGATTATTCTCTGTACATACAAACAAGCAGAAACTTTTTATGTATGACCTCGTGCTCACGTTGCACCTGCCGTGTAGAACCGGTCGATGTAAGGGTCTACGAATATTCTAAAATAAATATCGTAATGACTGAACAACCTGTGGCTTTCTATTACCCTGCTCCAGCAGCTACCTGCGTTCGCAAATATTTCTCAACAGGACCCAGGAAACCTAACTTTCAAAAGACTCTGAGTATACAAAGTTCCATGTATTGCCTGGTAAAAAATTATTTACGCATGAGACTACTAGATTTGTTATTGGTACATTTTCTTAGAAGGAGTAAGTATAATGTAAACAATAATTTCCCTGGTTTGAAAAATTTTTAAGGCACTACTTATTGCACCTGTATTCTTATAAAATCCTCATTGAGAGACTTTTTCGAAAGAACGTGAGAAATTATTTATTAGCAGATTTATTGGAAACAGTAATTTTTTCTAAAAAAAGTAAGACGTGTCCATGCTTCTGCAAGCACACAATCAAATTTATTTATACCTAAATCCATCGCCGATTAAGGTACAATGTGCCACAGAATTTTGTTACTGGAGTTTTACGTTTGAAATTCGATAACTATTCAGCTATTGATCGGATTGATCTGATAGTTTAATTTACGTTTAGTGCAACGCAAGACAAACAATGGAAATTAATCTCCCATTGTCATCGCAGATGCGCATTCTGATGCTCGAGGTATGATCTGTTCTCGGTCACCGTCGGCAAAACACTAATCTCTGTTCTTGACCGACTCTCCTCTTGCTCCCCTCTCATTATTCGTCTATCTGCCTCCATTGTAATACTTATTCGTTCACGTAATTTTTCGTTGTCGGTCTCCTCAGCGATGCCTGACATAGATTATATAATGTTAGACTGTGTTTACAGTACAGGATGATTTTCAAACAAGAAACCAATGTTGATTCACTGATGCCATAAGTGTAGAAAACAAATATTTGTCTCACCTGAATACGTCGATACGCCGCTATCGGCCATTAACTTCCTAATGGACAAAATAATTGTAGCAGCATTTGTGGAAACTCTCAGACGACGGGTCTCGGGTCCGTTTAGACCCAGAGACTATTAATATTTAACTATCTAGTTCCTGGCAATGAATTTAAAATCTCACACCTTTCATTAAGATCTATAGAAAATCCAGTATGTCCAGAGAAGCAGTATTTTATAAAGAATATGTTGACAAAAATAGATAAATACAATTAGAAATAATTCTAATTATATCTAATCCTCTAGGATCAGTATAATAAGAATTCCTCAACAAGAAAAGAATTTTCTTCACAATTCCAGCATAGTATGAACAATCCATTTCTAAAACAATCACTCACTAGAAACGTTACACGAATTACATAGGTTGCTGTGTAATTCGACAATCAAAGCTGAATGTTTACCATTCTCATGAATTGCAACAAGGCAAGTAAAATGGAACAACGGTGCCATACACGCGGGACCATAATACATGAAAAGGGTTCTCGAGGTATTCCGTGGGCAAACGCAACGTTGCGGTTAACTGCAAGCGACAAATTGCGGCTATGATTCAAACGTTTTGATTGACTGTTGAGGTCTGGTTAGGAAAATGCAAGTTGTAAACACCTATTCCGTCGCATGCTCGATTGTTGGGCTTGCAATTATGATTCCAATCAATTTTGTACGTTTTGCCCCGGAATCTGCGGTCGTAAATATCCCACAAAACCGAAGCTGTTCATTCAATGACTGCTGCTTATCCAACTGCTTACCGCAGTGATTATTAATTCTATAATAAAATTATAGAATTATTAATTATTAATAAAAAAATTATCAATTCTATATTATTAATTCTTTTAATGCTTGATATGTTTTGTACTTCACTTTATCACTTACTTCGTTGCTACAGAAAATCCTCAGTCTATTACTTATTTAATTTTCTCCTACTTCGTAGATCCCAAAAAGTTCGAATTCCTTCTTAAAATCTTATTCTTGCGTGAATAAAGTGCTAAGAATTAAATACTCAGTTACTTGAACGATACCTAGACTGCCGGTCTTTATGCAAAATACAAGTTGTCTGCATCTGTTGCAAAAAAATAGGAGTAACTTAAAAGTCGCTTTCTTTCCTTAATAATTTTAAGCATATTGACATTATTAATGTGTTATTAATGATAACACGTTTACAAGTGATAGATCCTAGATTTTGGACGATACTGTAAACTCTGAGGTAAGCAATTTCTTTACACCCTTAAGAGATTCTTGATATTTTAAATGAAAATTGTCGATACCGAGGACGAATTTATCTCTGTCCTTTGCTGCACTTTCGTATTCCCGCGTGCTTAAAATAGCTCGCGAATTTTCAAAATTCCAACGAAAGTTCACTGGTAAAGTGCCTCGCCCGAAATTCCGCAGAGCTAATTGTTGTAAATTTCTAACGCTTAATAGAAATGGTATACACTCACGTATCATTTCCCGGCACGACTAAACATCAAGTAGCAGAGTTGTGACCTGCGTCTACGTGCTAGGGAACGTTCGTGAAACAAACTTTTCGAAAATTTATGCACGTAGAAGGTACACGTCCTCCAACTATCCGCTCGACCGTGTCTCGTACTAGTGCCTGTGCACGTGCGAAACGAAAGAGAAAATACGGTGTCTCTGTCAGCTTCCGGAATACCGTTTTCCAGCTATCACTCGCTATCTTCTATAGTAATTTTTCTCCTGCTACGAATGGTCTCCGAATGTATCGTCAGACTAAATAAAACAATAAAGAATTGAATTGTACATACGCATACTTTTACGGAATTGTGTCGTAGTATTACAAAATTGCCTACTAACATAATATATTGAGTCGAGACATAAACAATTTCCGTCTCTAGAAACAAATTATAGTAATACTTATAGTAACGGTTTTAATTTTTGAATCTTTTGATATAAGCATTCCCCCTTTCCCTTTTCGTTTTAAAAGATTGAAAAAACTATCTAAGCTACTCGAGGATCATAAAATGTTATCGGCATGTTATCAGAACTCGCTATTAGCACTGAAAGTGACAAACAATCAGAATGATTCGCCTCGAATTTGTCAGAGAAATTATACGTTATAAATCCTCGGTTACGCGGATCTGTTTCAGAGAAAATAAAGAATCCGAGATGGTTCTTTTACGCGAAGAACAATGCGTCGAGCAAAAAGCAAGTTTTGCGAAGGATACCACATTGTGCAGGAAAAGGAACGCAGTCGGGATAAGGTAAACTAAACGAATAATCAAGGAAGACGAAGCACCCGTCACCGACGCCTTCTCCTTATCCTTATCTGGCTACAGTTCGTTTCATTGGCAAACAGAGCGGGCGGAATAAGTAAAACGAAAAAGTTCGCGGCGAAAATGCGCGGTAAGCCGAGGAAAAACGACGGAAGTTTTTCTTCGACAAGATGTAAACTTCGTGAAGCTTCGGTACGAAGAATGTTCGTTAATGAGGTCGCGTTAACGATGCTTCCGCAAGTAACGCAATCGTTAGAGATTGTAATATAGAATTCTTGAGTGCGAAAAATAATCGACGCTCATATAAACTCTAAGTTTATACGACTAAGCTTATCCGTATTTACATGTTACATTTTGTTGTGAACAAAAGTCGAATGTAAATAAAGTACATTTTCATTTCGAAGACATACAAATTTTAGTTCAGATTCCAGAATTTTGTTTCACTTATAACATCTGTTGACTGAATGCGAATATTTATTTTGCTATCAGAAAACAAAGAACACCAAGTTATTCATTGTCTAAAGTCGACGAGGTCTTACTCTACCTAACGCTTAAATGGGTTCAAGTGGATAAAGGCCTCACTTTGTCAGATCAATTAGTGCACGGTTGCCTTGTAATTGTTGTCATATATTTAGATATCGTAGTACAGCATAATTTTACAGAATAGTAAGTAGGAATAAAGATTAACCAGGAAAATAATAACTCAGACAAAAATTTGTCGTATCCTGATGGACATCAAAAGTTTGTGTGATATATGGAATTAAACTCGTTTCATGATTTAAGTATTCATTAATACTTACTAACAACTAAAATGTCTATCAGATCTGTTCAAATGTGCAATTCTTTTTGTTTATGAGAAAATATTGCTAATTAAAGAAAAGATAGAAATAATGGTTAAACAAAGGATAAACGAATGTAATCATGGTCACATAAGATACAAATTATAAACGGAAAAAGCTGAGATACTAATACTATTATACAGGGTAGCTCTTATTAGTATATTTCCATAATTACACTGTTATTACAGACCTATTCTATAGATGAAAATATAAATATTGACAAATTACGACTAAATTGTGTATCCAGAAAAAACATGAAATTTTAAGTAGAAAACCGTATTTCCAGCAAATGAATTTATTCCATAGATTACATTACAAATATTACACCTCATTTTCCGTACTGGAAAGCTGCAGCGAAAAACTACTCTTTGTAGTCTATTAATTTCATCAATTAAAATAGAGGTGCCTCGATATTTAGCACATTTCTTTTACTCTTTCTATACTCTATATAAATTTTTCCGCCTATGTAACATCACTGCGAATAGGTGGAAGATTACTGTTATCTTTTGCCAGGAAATTGATTTCATTTGTTAACCAATACTCCTATAAATTTATTTAAGTTTGTTACCATTAAAATAAGAACACATGCGAACACAACGTGATAGTAAGAAGTACATAGCTATGAATAAGATCAGAATAAAAAATTGCAATTTCACATCGCGTTTCATGTGAAGAAACAGACGAATTAAATGTCTAAAATTCAAACACCAGACTTTGTACATGATTGATCAACAATCTCGATCATGGATGTCAAAACGGTCACAAAATCTCTCAATATTTGGGAAATGTAAGATCATTTTTTCAACTGACTCGGAGCAAAGTCTATTATTCGCAAATGCAACAAAAAAAAAGACCATTGTTCATAGAAACTTTTGATTTCTGTAACAGCTGTTTTTATTTTCTTGATAACTGTTACTCATATAGTATTATCATAGGGTATGACAAATATTTATAACGCATACATTAAAAGCAACGCGTAAACAAAGTATTACTCCACTACGTATGTATAGTGGTGTGATACTTCGTTTACAAGTTGCTTTTGCAACTTGTATTTCTCAACTTGTCAATTACAACAGTTAGTTGTATGAAATAGCTGTGGAAAAAGAAATCAGATAATTTATTTTTCCTTTTTACATGACTTAATATATTCTAGATGGATTCGAATTATAATGTTACCTTAGTACTGAATGCTTTAAGCTTCAGGAGTAGCTAAGGGATTTCTATTCTACTTCTATTTCTTTCATAACAGCCTCCTTTTTATCACCAGTCGTTTTGTCACTTTCATCCGCTTCCTTTTTGGTAGCCACCTTAAAAAATTTATACAATTTTAGATATAAAACCACCTGTGTTTACAAACAGTTTTATATAAATTTTACTAATACTTTCTTGCAAAATATGAGGGCAATACTTATGTCATTGTTAAACACATTAATATTAAAAGGATAACGTGTTTAAGACAATAAACATGTAATCAGCAATAACAAAAAACAAATTGAATACAAAGTTAAATCAAAGTTATGTTTTCAACAGCATAGACATGTACTAGTAAGAAAACTTTGATCTCATATAGAATATGGATGACCTCGAGGTATGAAACACAATTATGGCTTACTAAAATAGATTATTACCTCCTCTTTACTAGCTTCATCAAAGTTCTCCACCAAATCAGGCACCTCGTCATCTTCTTCCAATGTGGCTTTACCAACGGTATTGCCAGATACTGTACTTGCTAATCGTTTCAATTGTGTAACACCTTCAGGTCCCAACTGGCTTATTATTCCCGGTAGCATGTCAGTTATCTGTTTATTGTCGCCATGACCAGTGATGGCAAATGTGTTGGCAGACAAACTTGCCTGAGCTTTTGGATTGTTAAAATGGATGACGGTACCATCATCCTTGATCATATTAACCTCTTCGATACCAGGAACCGTGTTTACAGACAGTTTCTTCAAGCAACTTTGTAATTTTTTATCGTCTGTAGCTGTAGTAGCATGTACGACCTAAAAGTGGATTGAATGTAATTAAACAACAATATCAAAAACATTACTGTGTAAAATGGAAAGAATAAATAAAACAATTTTGTTCCCATAAATTTATTTTTTGACGTATAACTTCCTTAATACATACAAGAAGCCAATCTATGTGACAGTTGTAAACATTTCACATAAAACGCGATAACAAAGTTGAAATCAAAGCAACAATCTCAAATCTCTTACACGAGGAGACAATAAAGACATCTATGTAAATGGCACGTAAAAGATGAAAGACATCGCGTCACCAATGTGGAACATTTACAAATAATTTGCGAACATAATAATAAAGTGTCTTACAGAGTACGACGGCAAAATTTTGATGTCACACAAGAATGGTAATTGGTGATCGAGAATTATGGTGCAGTCATTGGAAATAAAGAAAATCACGAGTCATTCGAATGACATTTGAAACGTGTATTTCTACGAGCTCAAAAACACATGGTCCAACAAAATTAATGCGACTTCAATATTTTCACGTTAGTTATTCATACGAAATATAGCTACATACCTTCTTCTTGCGTCGGGGTGTTCCCTTACCGCCGATTCGTACTTGGGCTTGAAGCTTCTTCAACTTTTCAGGATTCATGTTAACCTGTCTTTGCGAGGATCAGAAGCTTCGACTACTTGGTCACCACGCTCGAGCGGATTGCAAATATGACGCAAAGTTTTATACGATAAAATGAATTGAACACGACCGGCGAGCAAACACGTGCTCTCTGTTCGCCGAGAGGGTCGAGAAAATGGAAGTGTACGCTTCTCTAGCTCTTTACGTCAGAGACGACTTCCGGAAGGGCAACGCTTCCGTTTGAAACTTAACTCAAAACACTGAATTGACCAATTATTAATAATACCATTGGGTCTCGAAATTAATCCTAGTTTATTCTACAAATCGAAAATTTATGCGAGAAATTTTAATTCGTTTACATAATTTCGTTTTTGATAACTATTCATTTTATACAATAGTATGTCTGAACATGGAGGTTATGAATATCATCGATGTTACAATATACGATTTTAGCAAAAAACTTCATAAATACACTCTCAGTTCAATCGACCACTGTCGTATTACGAAACGTGAAAAGTCGTAATAATTATATCCATATAAGAAATTTATTTTTTTTTTCTTGATTTTCTTTATCTTGATAAAATTTATTCAAAATTAGTTCGCGAATTATACAACTATTAAAACGACTAAAATATTTAAATAAAGTATTTGCAAAAAAATAACAATAATTTGTTCAGATATATAATTTATTTTAAGATTCGTCAAACATAAATTTTCATTGTATAATATAAATTTGTTTTCAATTTTACATAATCACATCCAATTTAAAATATATATTTACAATATATCACATCCTTATACAATAATTTAATTTAATATAACAATATTAACATAATTCTCGATACATATATGTTCCATAAATTAATTTAAAAAAAGGTATGATTGCATGTTATTAATGAATGGAAATATTTTCGTCCTAATGCGATAATATTTATATTTCGAGAAAACGTTTTTTCTTTTCAATTTTTTTACGAAAACAAGAAAATACCATAAAATTAGGTCAGTCTTTAATTCTTCAAAAACAATTATATTGTTTTCAAATAAAAGCAATATTTAATCCTTTCAAACATATACTTTTTCTAGACTTTAAGATATCTCTTTTGTTGTCTTTACAACATATGTACTGAATTCTTCAGCATGAGAAATATGTTATGTTCAGTATAAGTAACAAATGAAAATGTGTGTCATACTCATTGTTACTTTTTTTTTTTAAAAAGAAGAAATGTTGTCAAAATATTCTATACAATTGTTAATAATAGGAAAGTAATAATTTGATAATACAAAGACAATTATTACAAACTTATCCATTAATATCTTTATAATAAAGCTATTTTTCTCCATCTATGATTTGTTTCGTTTTTTACATGACCAAATTCAAATCTAATTCTAAGCTCACCAATTTTTGATATTGGTAATATATCCGGTATCCACTCTATCAAAAATGGTGTTGGTTCAACTTGATTTGGTGAAGTATTCCCTGCAAGTCGAATAATAAATTAATTATATCTACAAATAAATAAACATGTTTAGTTTTTTCAATTTCCTTAAAAATATGCAATTCTTACCAACTTTCAAATACGTTTTTAATTCTAATGGCTTGATTAATGCATTATTATTAGTTTTTTTGTACCGATCTATTTCAGTTTCCTCTCGTTTATATAACTCATATGTACCATCTGCATTTTGTACGAAACTTCTTGTTATTTCTAAGGGTATAAGTGGCGTTTCGAAGATACTTTTGACATGTAGAATATTAGTTATATGCCAAGTATACTTCGTA
This sequence comes from Augochlorella aurata, assembly GCA_028455555.1. NCBI lineage: Eukaryota > Metazoa > Arthropoda > Insecta > Hymenoptera > Halictidae > Augochlorella > Augochlorella aurata. The sequence goes on from CM052149.1 coordinate 9,978,454, forward strand.
AATGTACCCAACGGCACTCCATCTTTTCTGACGAACGCGGTCGTTGAATTTGGCAATCGTTTCTTCTTACCGCCACAAGATATCCTTTCACGTAAACAGTCGAAAAATATTTGTGGTACATGGAATACTAGAGGATCAGGTTTCCCATCAAATTGAAAGTGCATTGTCTGATTAATTCTTTCAGTTATAGACGCCAGCCATTTAATAAAAGGTAAATTTATGTTAGCTTCATCTAAATCCTCACAGGGATTCTGATATTTTTTAACAATTTGCAATTTTGTTTTTGCTTTCCGCGGTTCTATCGAATTCAAGTTATTTAAACTTGTGATATTAGTGCTTGTAGTTTTATCATCTCTCTTGCGTTTCGTCGAGATAGGTTGCTGTATATTACTGCTATCTGTATTTGATATACTTCCACTATCATATTGTATTAATACATTCTTGTTTAATACTTTCATACCAGTTGTATTTGAAACAGTGTTGGTATCGATTAATTTCATATTATTTACATCCAAGATCGTATTTGTGTCAAGAACCTTTAAAGTTCCAGTATTTAATATTTTTATGTTATTATCATTTAAGATATATTGGCTGTTATTAAGTACATTATATTTAGAATCAATAGCTGTCTGATTCTCCAGAATTTTGACTGTACTTCCTCCAAGTTGCATGTTGTTTTGATTAATTACTTCTAAATTGTGTACCTGTGTTATACAAAAAGTAATTTTATAATTTCACTTGTTATATAATATTCTGGTTATTCTAATATAAAATTTTTACCTGTGATATCATATTACTATCTTCCAATAAGGTTCGATCACATTCTACTTCAATATTTTCGACAATACTATGTGGTAATATTGTGGAATCCAAGTTCATTGAATCTAAGTCCAACCTATTTCCATCTAAACTCTGCACTGTTAAAGTATCATCTCGAAATATTAGAAGATGCGTGTCTGTATCATCAGTAGTCAATCCATCATAATCTGTAATTTTAAACGATACAAAGACATATTACATTACATTCAAAATCTAATATTCTATAATAAATCTAATATTCTTACCAATGCCAACTATTTTTTCTTGTTCGTTACTTTGCAACATTGTTGTCAATGGTTTTGGTATACTTAAGTCAGTCTGGTCTAGATTTATATAGTAACTAAACTCTTCTGATAACTTTTCATCGCTAGCAAATGCACAAATACATGCATAAAAATGTACACAACGTTTATTGTGCGAAGACTGTCCCAAATCTACTTTCTCTCCAGATGTCTTTGTCACACCCTATTAATTTTTGATACATTTGATAATATACATTCGTATATGTGCTTCAAAATATAACCAAATTCTGCTTGTTCTTTATACTTACCTTAAAAGCAGAACAAGAACAAAAATAACGATGTTCAATTCTATCTTTCAATTTTGTAACAAAGAGAGAAAAATGAAGGTACCCCAATGGATGTTTCGGCGATGCTTTACACTTTACAGCCATGATATTTTTAGAAACACGTTGCACTAATGGCCCTGATGTTTCTGTAGCCAGCAACCATATTTCTTGTTTCATTTCATTGTTTACATTTAAGGTTGACAAAATAGAATTCCTTAATGTTAATGGTTGTGCTTCTGCATAACATCTTAAAGCTGCCTGTATATGTTGACATGTAGAAACTGGCATATCAGATGAATTTTTTTCCTATAATGAAATTACATGTTGTTATTTTCATGTAAAAGTAATTAGAAACATATCTCATTATAAAACATTTATATTTGAAGAACTTACGTGACATTTAAGGACACTAGTATCAAAACTTCGTTCACAACTATCAACAAAACACAATGCTGTAGACTGTGAAATAAGTGTTGTCATTTCATTAGAAATGGTTGCATTTATTAATGGAAGTTGGACAAATCCACGATAGTCAGGACCTTTATCACGCACTCTAACTGAAAACACCTGTGCAGTTGTTCCTGTAATAAGCTTACATGCTTCTGTAGATAATTTTCTTTTTTCACCGGGTTCCTTAAATACTGCATCACAATATTTATTTTTACAGCATAAACCACGGGATCCATTATAGGTGCCACATTTTGGACATTTGCGAACTCCGCGCAATGTAGCTTTACCTAAATCTGATAAAAGCTTCTTTAAACGCTCTTCATTGGACATAGCTGTTAAGAATTAGACATTAGCTCATTAATATTCAAAGTGTTATGAATTAACTTATAATTAAATAATTTATACTTCATGTTATAAACTGCTATTTCACTATTATGCTTTTACAAATGCTATAATCTTGTTAATTTTTTAAAACAGTTATTAAAATATTGAAATCACTTTCATAACAACATTGGAATAAGTTGCTGAACTATAATTGTGTCTACTTTAGGACGTCTATTTATAAACAAAAGCAAATGAGGTCTCAAAGGAATAAATAAATAAATAATATTACAAGAAAAAACAAAATTAGGTAACATTTATTTATTCACATTCTTGAAGTATTAGTAAAACCGAATGCAAACATCTAAATATTGTTTAACATGATATATTTTATAAATGTTAGTTGACTTACGAGTTAAGGGTATTAGGATGTATTTAATTTTCTCACCTTAGCAGAATAATCAGTGATTATAATATGAAAAAACTGATAAACTTTCCACTAATAAATTATATACCAGGAAAGTTTGCTTCGGGTAGTAAATAAATACATATAAAGCTCATCTCAGTACTAAACAGTACTCAACAGCACTCAACAGTACTAAATTACCGACATTTGCGGCAGAGGGCACCCTATTTCGTGAAAATGTAGGGATTTTCTCTGACCGGTATATATAATATGACGGTAGTCGTGGATAATAACTACTACAGGAATCTATTGTGAATTCAAAATACTTTATTCCACTTGTTGCTTCTGCGGACGAGAACCAAGTGAGCTCTCGTCCTTTCTTCTTCCACTTACGTTGGTGGACGCACTACCCTTAAACTAGGCTTACAACCTAAGAACCTAAAACTATCTATTCTAAAACGGCTAGTGATTTATTTAACGTAGTTACACCTTTCTTAACCTAGTTACATCTTAGATGGCGCGTCGGGAATTTGTCACTACATACATATTTGTCACTGCGTCCTGGTGGTGTGCAGGAGTAGGACTCGTTACTGTACATACATAGTCTACGAACTCAGGACAAATTACCAAAAGTTTATTACTCCACCGTCAACGGCGCTAGAATAGAATTTCTTCAAATCTAACAACACTGGTTTAGAGAAAGAAAAGCTGCCGAATTGGGAGATGGCTATTGAAGTACCTTCGTATTGATAGTTCACCGCAAGTAAATATACATAAAATGGATAAGCTGATAATATAAATATTCCGAATCCTTACAGAGATTTTTTTATTATTTTATTTGTGTTCTGTACAATTGATAGTGAAATAATTATATTTTCTATAGGCCATTTGAAGAAGAATCATGCACAAAGAAATACTAACAAATGAGAATGTTACTTCATTACGAGCTATTAATTCAATTCTTTCTATGGATGATACAGTACTAAACAATATTGACGTAGGAAAGGAAGATATTGAATCTATTAGCCCAAATATACATGAAAAGACTTTGAATAATTTTGTGCATGAATGGAGTGCTTCTGATGTACTTGAAATAAATGAGGAATCTGAAAGATTACCATCCACTGACAATAATGATTTAAATGTAAGCATTCAGGAGAAAAGTATTTTAAATACTTCCTGTAAAGTTATTAATGAAACTAATCAGTGGCAAGATGAAACATTTTTTGATGGCTCATTTACACAGCTAATGCCTGCTGATGGAAAAAATGATACCTTGGATTGCTTTACTCAGGTTATATATTTCTTGATAAAATAATTGAGAATATGTTTACCCATTTAATGACATTTTATTAATCATTGTTTTATAAAATAGGTTCCTATCTCAAAATGTGAAAACTTCATGGAAGAAACCCTTTTCGATGATATCATGAATTTCACACATGTGTCTCAAGATAATTGTAAGGACAAGAATTTATTAAAAAGGCAAGGCACTTGCAACAATAGTAATATTCCAAAGAAAATACCTTGTACACTTAAAAAAGATTGTACATTTTATGGATTACCAAAGGCTGTTAAAGACCTTTTCTTAAAAATTAGGGGTATTGATAAAGTTTATGGCAAGTAGATTTTATTTCATAGTTAATAAATTTTAATGCTATTATTAATGAGTTTTATTTACTCAATGTATTCAGAATCATTATTTAATGTTTATAGACTGGCAGGATGAGTGTTTAAATTTAGATGCAATAAAAATGCGAAAAAATTTTATTTACACTCTTCCAACAAGTGGTGGTAAAACTTTAGTTGCAGAAATATTAATGCTGAAAGAAATCATATGCAATAAAAAGAATGTAATATTTATATTACCATATATTGCTATAGTACAAGAAAAAGTAGGTATTAATTTTTTCACTATAATTTAACAGATTATTTGATTATAATTTATGATTATTTGTTTATAATTTATAGGTTCAAGCAATGGCACCGTTTGCATTAGAATTAAATTTTCTAATTGAGGAGTATGCAGGAGTTAGAGGCCACTACCCACCAAAAAAACGCAGAAAAAAAAATTCTATATATATGTGCACCATAGAAAAGGCATTGAGTTTAATCAATAGTTTAATTGAAGCAGATCGTCTCAATGAAGTAAGTAATAGTATACTAAAAATACATTATGGCATGTAATATTTATTTGAAAAATCGTAGATTGGTCTTATAGTTGTGGATGAATTGCATCTACTTGGAGAAGGTGGGAGGGGAGCTACATTGGAAGTTCTCTTAACAACAACATTATATATTAATCGTAAGAGAAGAAATTAAATATATTACATAAGTTGTAATTAGATAGGAGAGAATTACTACAGAATTTGATTCCGAATTTTCCACCTATTTTTATCATGTTAACTCAACTGTTTCTCATTATTACTTGCTAGTTTGGAGGTAACTGGTGTAATATTTTATTGCATATTACAGAGAACCTTCAAATTATTGGTATGAGTGCAACAATAGGCAACTTAAATGAAATAGCAGAGTTTTTGAATGCAGATTTATACACTGGAAATTTTAGACCTGTTGAAATTAAAGAGTATGTTAAGTGTGATGATAACATTTGGCTACTCGACCTGAAAACTGAAGATCTCTTTACAGATCCAAAGAAAATTAACTATCGTGTATGTTTATTTATTTTGATCGATTTACTGATTGAAAGAATTTATAAGCTGTTTCTTAATTATATTTTTGTTTAATAAGTACTCAAATGATGCAGCAATCATTGACCCAGACAGAATTGGAGGTTTAGTAATGGATGTAGTTCCACAAGATTCCTGTCTCATATTCTGTTCTAGTCGTAAGAATTGTGAAAATGTTGCCTTGTTATTAACTAGAGTTTTATTCAGGTGATATATATTTTTCTACAGTTTAACTTTGAAATTATAATACGTTCATATCAATGTTAGATGTTCTTTATGTATTTAAGTATCATATGTACAGGTGTACTATGGTACAACCGGAGGAGACATTCTACATGCAAAAATAAGTCGAAAGAAAGAAAAACATATTTTCATTTAAGGCTGCGTTTTCGAGAAAACTGAGTTGGAAGATGCATCAAATTCGCATGGATTGTACTATGATGAGAAGTAGAATTGGTATGTCATGGCCAGACGCGTCACTTAATTTTTATTCAATAGTATTATTTTCTCGATCTAATTTTTCTCATAAACGGAGTCTTAAATAAAAAGATATTCTACATTTATGTCTTATTTTTGTATGTAGAATCACTGTCCTCCGGGTTGTACTACCAGTACTACTTACTGTCTACCCTGGATGTATAAATTTTAGATCATTGGAAGAACATAAAAAGGATGAGAAGCAAAAATTATTACTTGCACTTCAAACTGAGGAAGGTCTGTGTCCTATATTACGTCAAACTATAAAATTTGGTGTAGCTTATCATCATTCTGGCCTTACAACCGAAGAGAGGCGACTATTAGAAGACGCTTTTAGAATCGGAACTGTCTGTGTTATATGTTGCACGTCAACATTAGCTGCTGGAGTAAACTTACCAGCAAGAAGGGTAATTTATTAGCACAGTTCTTTTGTATCGTAAAAAATACCTGTACCTCCTAATTTCCTCAGATATTGCAGGTAATACTAAGAAGCCCGTATGTAGGCAATCAGTTTTTGAATTTAAGTAAATACAAACAAATGATTGGAAGAGCTGGTCGTGCTGGTATAAAAAATATTGGAGAAAGTATACTAATATGTAAAAAGAATGATTTATTAAAGGTAACAATACTATTGTCTTCTAGTACAATATATCGTATAAATTAAATGTTAAAAGTTCTCTTTCTCTTTATTGTAGGTGAAAGAACTTTTAATGTCTACAATGGATGATTGTTTAAGTAAATTACATCTTGAGAGTGATAGAGGCATTAACAATTTAATTTTAAGTGCTACATTGTTTTCTATAGCAAAAACTAGATCTCAGTTACATAAACTATCAAAACGCACTTTGCTCAATATTCAACAACAACGTTTAAATGTTAACGTAAAACATGTTGCGGACAAAGCAATAACGGAATTTTTAAAAAGTGGTGTCATGAAAGTTAAGCAGGAACAGAGCAACTATAAAGGATTCAAACCGAATGTAACCGTTGATATCCCATCACAAAATGAAGACTCGGTTAATAAAATTACAGAAATCAACCAGAAGAAAAAAGTAGTTACACTGTTGCGTGAAACTGAATTAGAACTTTGTAGCTTGGGACGAGCAGCTATGAAAGGTACAAATAATTTACTTATTAAAGAAAGTATGAAAACCTTTTACAGTTTTCATTTTCTCAAATTTAGTTTCATATTGTAGGTAGTATTGATATGAAGACTGCATATACATTGTACACAGATTTACAAAGAGCACAGGAGCACTTAATTCTTGTTGACTATTTGCATCTTTTATATCTGGTTACTCCATACGATATCGTGTCTCAAATAAAACCAATTGGATCCATTTATTATGATGTGGTAATTAATTATTTATATATGCTGTAAGATCTATTCTTTTTATACAATGTTCATAGTTTCTATTGCATTTTTAGGTCACTAATTTATCGGAGACACAAATGAAAACAGCAAGACTTCTTGGAGTTAATGAGACATCCATTATGAAAATACGTGACGGCTTAATGCCTAAGGTAATTAGTCATAGTTTTGTTCCAACAAACATGTTTTACTTAAATCGTTTCAAATCTAACAGAATATAGAGCCAAGAGTAACTCAACGATTTTATGTAACATTAATATTGTATGAGTTGTGGACACATCATGCAGTTTATAAAATAGCAGACAAATATCAAGTAAATAGGGGTATTATACAAAACCTTTTAACTGGAGTCTCTTCGTTTGCTTCTTCTGTAGTTCGATTTTGTCAGGTAAATTACTAGACCATCTGTGTTTATGTACTAATTCTTTATACAAATTGAATAATCATTTTAGGAACTAGATGAATTTTGGTCATTTAGAAATTTGTTAGAAATGTTTAGTAAACGATTATCTTACTGCTGTCCTTTGGAGTTAGAGGTATTAATGGAGTTACCACTAGTGAAAATTGTAAGTTCAATGGGGATATATTTTATATAACGACCATTATTGCACAAATTTTAGTATCTGCATATTTTTTTATTTAGGGAAGAGCACGTCAATTGTATAATGCGGGTTATAAAACACTACAGTGTATAGCTAAAGTGAAACCAGAAGATTTACGAGAAAATATTTCATATTTAAGTAAAAACGCATCAATACAAATTATCGAGGCTGCTAAAGTAATGCTTTTATGAGTCAAGCTTTTATTAATAATTATAATTTTACAATTACTATTTTAACTTTAATTTTTTTTATTCTACAGTTATTGATATTAAAAAAAATAGAAGATCTTAAGGATGATGCGGAAGATATTCTAGATGGTATAGACATAAATACTTTAACAGGATCATGAGTTGCAAAATTTCTATTATATTATTATAAAAATTAAGATTTATGTGAATATGAAGTGAAGGTTTACAGTAAATTAACAGTTTTGTACATTTATACATTATAAATTATTTTTAAAGTTATAAAAATAAACTACATCATTTCGTTTTGTATACCTAAATGGCTAGAATATTTTACATAAGAAACTCGATTAACTTTTATTTTCTATTCTTACACATCAGTCACTGTACATTGTGCCAAACAGATCAATGTGTTTGAAGAATGACACATTGTTTAAGCAGGCACATACATTAAAAATCCACAATGTATTTGATATTCTATTAAGAATATGTAATATCAAATCATTCTGGTACAAATATTATATTTGTAACTTAATTATAGCCACTTTATAAAATATAATGAACATAAAAATAACAATTTTTTTAAATAAACACAACATAAAATTAACTTTGAATGACATCCAGCAATATTTTCATGTTTCAAATTCTACCGTCTCTTATATAAACATGATTTTAAAGTAATAGGGGATAATTTGGATCTTTTACGACCTATCTCTCCTTTCTTTTTGAAATCCAAGAAATAGAACAAATTGTTAGATAAATCCTTTAAAGTATTTTGAAAACCATAGTCAGCTAATACTTTTATAAAATCTTCCACTCTGTCAAATCGACTTTCAACTTCAGCTATTTTTAAAATACCACTGAAAAAAAAACATTTTATATTAATTTCAATTAAATTAAGAAAATTAACTGTAACATTTAAGATGTGTACTGGGTATTCTGAACACTTACTCTTGTTTAAGAATTCTATTTGCTTCTATAATATAATCTTTAAGATTGGTACCCATAAGTGACAAACAGAATACAACAACGTGTACACTACTAGTCAATAAAGGTGTATGTGCCATGTCACATGCTGTTACATTTTCGTTCAAAGAAACGAAATCAAAGGAATGCACCTTCTGGGGGACTGAAGCAGAAAGTCTTGCTTCTCCACAACCAAAATCTGCAATAACATAATCTTTTGGCCTGTAATAATAATGATAGAATGTTAAAATATTTTATTAGAATTAAAACTGATAACTTTTTTACATTGTTCACTAACATTTTCTTAATAGATGATATTATAACATCAAGAGGATTTAACGGCCACTGTGCAATTTGCTGCTTGTATCCTTCATGGTATGCTTTAAATGAATCTGGATCATCTTTGAAATATTTTTTTGATTCCAAACTTTCACTGTTATACATTGTTTCATTCAAATACCTAAATCTAGATGCTTTTAATTGAGACATCATTCTTTCTCTTAAAGAGCTTGTTTTTAAGATTTCTTTCTTTGGCTTTATCTGAGTTTGTTTAGCAGCAAGTATTCCTTCTAATTTCTTTAAATTCAAATTACAGTGCCTTGATGACATTTTGGAGTTATCACTTTTTCCTGCTAAAGGACCTGGAAGTTCTTTTTTCTTCTCTATTTTTTCCTTCGATATTAATGTCTTCACTTTTTCTATTTTATCATTACTTTCAATTTGCTTTTGCTTCTTTGTCTTTTTATACTTATCAATACTTATTTCCTTTGAATTTGGCAACACAGAGCTTTTTACTTGCTTCCCAAGTGCTCTAACATTATTTTTTTTTATATTAGTTTGTTTAAAAGACTGATTCCCGCCATGCCTTTGTTGCTTGTTTTTTTTACTTTTCTGAAATTTTTCTTGTTTCTCTTCATTTTTGTTTTGAACCTTCATATTCTTATTCTTTACCTTCTTTCCTGTATTTATTACATTTGCAATATTAGAATTAAGAAAATTTAACGATGAATGACTTCCTTCATTTTTGTGTAACTTTTTCAATGTTTGCTTTAGATTCTGTGTATTTTTCTTATGTTTACTTTTAAATTTTACGTTTTGATCTTTGATCTGAACAGGGTTGTTATTCTTCTGAGCTTTAACTCCATGTTTCTTTTTCTAGAAAAATAAATTATATATGATAATTCTAAAATACACGCATTTAGTTAACATCGCATTGTAAATCTTGTAATCCTTCTTTTGATCAATATGAAAATAAATAAAAGTTATGTGAAAAGTATACTGGATTGAATAAAACATTTTCTTGAATTTCCTCCATGAGTGATTCTTAAAACGTGGGATCGTTCGAAAAATATAATAACAATTAACTTATACAAAATACGAGAAAACACTTTAACCAACCCAATAATTTACCTCCGAAATATTCTCTTCGTCAAGACGTTTATGCGGCTTCTTTCTATTATTAGTGTTCCTCTTTAGCTTCTTTCCCATTTTGTTTACTTGCACATGCACGTTACAGTCAGGAAGTGTTTCTATTTTTATTTCGTGTGATTTATGAAACAATCGGACGTCCGCTCACTGTTACCGGGCATTTGGTCTAATGCGTTTTAATGTCACGTGACTCCGTCCGTGATGTCACGCATAAGCAGTTCAGCAGACTAGGGATAGAGGGCAGCGTAGTCGACCGACGAGTAGCGGTCTGCAGTGACCAGCGTTATTTTCTCCACCATTTTACTGTGCATCCAATCTGCAGTGGATCTTGTCTCAGCAGTAAATCCTCAGCCAATCAAGGCAAAAAATTTCTATATCGACCCTCGCTAACGAATCAAGCAGTGGCCTGGATGTGTACAGGAATAGGTCCCATTACTATACATTACAAAATTTTTGTTACGCCATCAATGGAAAAATAAAAATAATTTTGATCATCGATATAAAAATGATCATCAAAGTAACGGAAGTCATTCTACCTGTGCTCTTATTGGCTGACAACTTGTTGCTAGCTCACAATTGATTGCATTACTAGGTGGTAGGGATAGAAGTGCGACACTTTGGAAACAGATATTAACATGACATCGCAGGAGGATTACTAACGTAAATATGATGATGTGTATATATACGAACAGCTGTAGCGGTAGTAGGTAGACAATCAGAAAGATTCGACACATTGAAAAGGATTCACAAACTGGTGTGAAGTTTGGCAATTAATGTCAAAAACGAATTTTCGGTTTAAAATATTGGCAGTATGAACAGCAATTCACATAACTTTTAGTCATTACACTAATATCAATAGAAAAACGAATGAATCTATTTGTAATTTGAACTTCTCAAAGAAAATTCTTTCCAAAATTGTAAAATATTAATAAAGGTTGCTATGTAAATGAATCTTTTTTATTGTCATGTAATTATTTCCGTTGCGTTTTGAAACGATGTCAACGATTTCGTCACTTCGTCTTCGTCGTAAATGTGCAGCAGTGAATTACATATGAATGTTCCTTCAGGTATAAATTAATGTTTTTTTTTTTTAATTTCGATAGTATAGTTGTATTGTCATTATCTTATAGTGTCCTTAACATTGTTTGAGAGTTGAATTCAAAGTAGTACGTATTTAATTGGAGAATATTTCCATCATTGAGGAATCATTTCATGTAGTTTATAATGACACATGTTAACCAGTAGGTAAGCAACCTTTAACCACGTATCGCTGGTTAAAAAAGGGGTTCTGTATTTATTATTTCAGTGTCGTGCCTTGATGTGACAAAATCAGTTGATTCATGAGACAGAAATATCATTTAGACATACTCTTTTGGTCTAACATCAAAATTTATTTTTGTGATTTTGCAATAGAAAGTAACAGTGTATTTAATCGTGATTAAAAAGATGCAAAAAGGTAAATGACCTTTAAATCAAAAAGATTCTGGTGTACAATAAAACGTTATAGTGTATGTGCACAGCATTAAGAAATGTTCTTGAATTTTAATGAAAGTAGCTGGTGTGATTACTGGCAGTCATTTTGACATATATATGTATTCTTAGTGATTTTGTACTTCCTTTTTCTATTTTACGCAGTGTTTTGTAAAAAAGTGCATAATAGTATTGTAGCATATATTTTATGACATCTGTTTTTACAGGTGTAAAATGATAACGAAGTATTGAAAAACTGATAGATACAATGTCAGACAATGATTTGTTTCACATTTATGGGATCGATCGTCCTGGAAGAATAATAAGTATAAGATATTCTCGTATAACTGAGCCTGATATGCATAGTCTTCGAAATATAGGAGTAACTATAAGAAGGCATCTTTCTAATATGAGACAAGAAAGACAAGCTAACACATCTAATAATGGTAAAAATTGTCAATGTTTACATTCTTGTTGATGGATTTGTTCGTAATCCATGGTAATGTAATCTGCATTTATAGTGTATATACTACACTATAGAATGTGTGCAAATGCTTGTTATAGATACTTTTATTGGCTACTTTGAACAAAAATATCAATGATTAATGTAAAAATATAACACCACAGTACTAAAACTACTAATATTTTAATTGTGTTTTCTGATAAAATAGAAATATTAATTTATTTAATAAAACTTTTAATTTAACAAAAACACAATTTATTGTTAATAGAAGTAACCAATGCTCAAGTTGAAGAGGTTGAGGCCAATGAAGATCCATTGTTGAGAGACATTGTTGAGAGTATACAATCAATGAGTGATGTAACTGACGGTGCAGCATCTCCTAGTCAACCAGAAGTTAGTACACCAGCAGTACACACAGAAGATGAGTACGTATAGTGTTCTATATCAATTTTTTATTTAATATGAAAAACTAAACTGAAATACATGTACATTGCACAAATAATTTTTATTCAATATAGCAGGAGATACTGTTGGGTGTGTTTCGCCACGGATGAAGATGATGCGACTGCATTATGGGTAAAACCATGTCATTGTCGTGGTACAACTAAATGGGTTCATCAGGGTTGTATACAAAGATGGGTAGATGAAAAGCAGAAAGGACGTGCAGGCGCTAATGTAGCATGTCCACAATGCAATACAGAATATATTATTGTATATCCAAATATGGGTTAGTTATCATTTTATAATTCTTTTATTTATTGTTTAATAATTTAATTAAAGTGGTATTTATAATATATGTGTTAAAAATATTTCAGGACCGTTGGTGGTAGTATTGGACAACATCGATGGTGTAATTTTCCGAATTTGTCCATACATAGCTGCCAGTATAGTTGTTGCATCCATGTATTGGACGGCTGTGACATATGGAGCAGTAACTGTAATGCAAGTAGTTGGGTATAAAGATGGTTTAGCAATGATGGAACAAGCTGATCCTTTAGTGTTATTAGTTGGTTTGCCGACGATTCCAATACTGTTGGTATTGGGTAAAATGCTAAGATGGGAAGATCAGGCTCTCAACCTTTTCCGACGACACGCATGTAAGGTTCCTATTCTGAGGTATTTTTTACCCAATAGGTATGTATAAACATAAATAGAATAGACTTAGATCCGTAATACATACATTATGTTAATATATGTATTTATTATTTCAGTTATTCTAGTGATGATAGAGCCCAGTTTGAAGACATGCCACCCATGAGTGATCCAATATCAGCGACGCGTATTCTTTGTGGTGCGCTTTTACTACCCAGTATTGCCAGTATATGTGGCAAGATATTCTTCGAAAGCATACACTCCAATTTTCAAAGAACGTTACTCGTACGTGTTAAATATATATTCACTGTTAATAATAAAATCTTGATCAGTTAATAAAAATCTTGTATGACTTTTTGTAGGGAGGTATAGCATTTATAACAATAAAGGGCGCATTCAAAATATATCATAAACAACAACAGTATGTGAGACAATGTCAACGTCGTATAATGGACTACACAGATGACAATATTGCGTTATACAGAAGACAACAAAATTCTGATACCAATCAAACAAGTTAAATATAAAAGTCTATGTACTATTCTCAAAACGCTTCCTCAGATTTAGGGGAACTCAACTTCTTAGTGTACTTTTATTATAAAAACAAATGTCCAATGTATAACTTTTATGTAACAATGTAAGTTTATGGGTACTATGATCAGATTTAACAAATACGTAAGGACATATATACATAGAAGTATATATATAAGAATGGGAAATTGTCATTATACACATATTTCTAATTAGTAAATTATTATAATATATGTCTGGCATGAAACAATTAACTGTAAGAAATGTTATACCTTTAAACGTGTTAGTAGGGCAACAATAACGTCTGTTCATCCTTCCTTGAATAGTAAATAAGTATAAATTGATCTATGCTGATAATGGTTTTTTAGTGAAATTTTCTTTCTTTATTGCTCCAAACTTAACTCTTTCGCTGCGACATTTTATGTAATTAAGAGTGTTTATGGTTAACAGCAAAAGAATTGATAACAGAAAATGTCGAAGTATTGTTTACTATATTAAAACTTTAATTTGTTAGTAAGGAAATTGTATGTTTTCTGAAATCTGGAATACCCATGTATCCTTTGTGCCAAAAATACCTAAACCTACAATATACTATTTTGCCAGATATGAGGAAAACAGAATATTCTTTATAGAAGTTTATTTTTATTACGAATAAGTTTTGGAATAGATATCAAATTATATATTATATATCCAATAAAAATTGTATAAGGGGAGCATTATTTTATCTAAGTATTTTACTTGCTATAGATACAAGAAATTAGTAAAGATTATTTCAAATCAATAAACTGTATCGTTTGCGTAGACATAAACAAATACAATATCATTGTGAATATCCATAAATTTATTTCAATTTGTTACCTACAATTAATATTTTGAGTAATAATTCACTTAATTAAAAAAAAATTACTGTTCAATATACATATAGAATCAGGTACTAAAAAGGAAGTTTCTTAAAAAGAATTTCATAGTAGACAAATATATTTATTAACATATTATTTCTTCAGTTATGTGAGTTTTGAATAAAGTAAGTACAATATTTATTTGAAAAATACTTTGTCTCATTATTTTTAAACGTAAGTATTATTTTTTTCACAAGTACCACACAGATGTTTAAATTTAAAAAAATTGTAATTTTTACATTATACAAAGCATACATATCTTGCTATACATCTACCTTTATACAAACAGAATTTTTGTTTCTATTCTATAACTAGCCTAAACTTTTTATCGCGCTTTACACATCAATTATACGTACTATAATACATTCTTTGTTTTTGTTCTTATTGTTAGTCACATGTGCCAAGGAAATAGTAAATTTAAAATTATGATTTATGAATAACATTTTTAATAACTGTTGAACTAATAAAAATATAAAATAAAATGCATGTGATTTATAAAAAGAGAAAATAATTTTTGGAACGTTATAAAGTATTAGCAATAATAAATAAAAGTGAATGCAACATTACAAAATACAAAGTAACTGATATTGTATGAAACTTATGTTTTAGCTTTAACTTATAACAGGCTATTTATCATAAATAAACAGTAAGAATATATGGTAAATTAATGCTGTGAAATGTACATCTCTTTAACAAATTGAACATAGAACGCGCTTTGATGTTTCACGTCACATTAAAGGTGGCCCTGTATATTTAAGACTTTCAGAATCAAAATTTGGTGGTCCTTCAAATGCTAATAATTTGACTTCTTCGACAATATCTGGTAAATCCATGCATGACGTAGAACTAATAGTTTTGAAGAAAGTGCATGGTCTTGGACCATTTCCAGAATCATCTTCATCATAAGGTGGACTAAGTATATCTAAGAATGCAGCAGGACCTTCAATGCATGAGATTTCATGCAAATTTTTATCCCGAGGTGTAAGAACACAAGCAGGTAAATTACTGTGTAAAGATATTGGTCGGTGTCTAAATGCATCTATTTCTTTCTTTAATTTGATTATGTGATCATCATTTGTCTTCAAGGTATAACTGTTCACTTGAACTGCGCCACTAATTACCTATGAATACATTATAATTAAAAGCTATATTAGCTTACTTAACATATATTTATATACATTAGTATTTGAAGAAAAACTATATTTAATTTACATACCTTCAAGAAGCCATGCATTCCAGGATGATCGTGCATAGGCATTGTGACTCCATGTTTCAATATAAAAATTGAAATAGTCAAATCTTTATTTTGAAATATATCAATAACACACATTGGTGCAGGTTGTATTTGTATAAAATCAAGGATTTGTTTGCTTAAATTGACATCTTCGGCTGTAATTTTATTCATTAAATTCCATAATTTATCAAAATTCTTTGGGCAAAGTTTGAATCCGACGTTTCTTCGTCCATCAAATGTTTTCAATGCTTGTTTCCATAAAATTTCGATTGCTGATGCCATGTTCATCAAGATTAGATCACTATCCTTCTAAATTTACCTTGTAAAAATCACAGTACTACGTAAATAATTTATTCGTCAAATACTTTTAAAACTTGATAATTAAAATGTAGTACACGAATACATCTTTAAAGAAATAACGCAACATAACCTTGATTATTATAATATAGAATTTTTACATTAACACGATAAATCGAAATTATTTGTAATTACAACTATGTAAAGAGTTTTAATAAGTACCGTCAAATGATTATAGACAAATACCAGTCACATTTAATATTTTCCACAAAAATTTCATTGAACAAGTGTCAAGAAATTTAATAAAATCGTTAGATTTAGAGGTTAAACAAGACGTATAATAATTTAAGAAGTTACATTACAATTTTTAAATAACAAAAAATGTTATTGATATCTATTCCAGTCTTTTGTGTAGTCAATGTTTGGTCCTTGGTGATACCTTGCACTTAATACGTACGGGACTACTCCATGCTAAATGATGCTAAACATGGCTGTGTGATTTTTTTATCAACATAGAACATGATATGTATGTAAACATAAACAAAAACTTCTCTGTTTAAAAATAACGTTGCAATTTAACTTATTATAAGCAA
Source organism: Augochlorella aurata (assembly GCA_028455555.1). Taxonomy (NCBI): domain Eukaryota; kingdom Metazoa; phylum Arthropoda; class Insecta; order Hymenoptera; family Halictidae; genus Augochlorella; species Augochlorella aurata. The sequence continues at coordinate 9,995,317 of CM052149.1, forward strand.
ACGTTATATATTTTATGACAATATGTGCCTGTATGAAAATATATTTGAAAAGGAAATGTATTGATCTTATGTTTTATTAAAACAAATAATTAACAAAATTTGATATACATTAATTTCTCAATTCAATAACCATATCCGGGGGCAACGAGTCTCTTGAATTGAGAGAATGTAGCGAATTGCTGTGCTCTAATTTGCTGACGATTTACAGCTGAATACAATACATACATGTATATCAGTATAGTGATACCTCACCATATTGCGCCGTTTTATCCCCACCATTTTAATGCGCATCTAGCTTGGCGCAGTTGGTTAGAAAGAGAACGAGAAATGATCAAGAGAGACAGAACGAAAGCAGCGGACTCTATGTGTAAGTGTCCACACGGACGAGAACTTGGGCTGTCTCACTCATCCGTGCTTGCGGCCTCACTCTTTAGTCGTCGGTGTGACTGATTTCGCTTGTGTTGTGCTGATGATCGTGCTCTCTTGCTCACTCGCCACTTGCTCTCTTTGTCTAAAACTGTGAGGGCAGCACTGCTTAGCTGTGGAGCATCAACCAATCAGAGAAAGGCAGTTTCTGTACCATACCTCAAATTTCTATGCCCTTTACCCCTGATATGGCGCAATATGATGAAGAAATACTGTACGATAACTTCAGACTATTCATTTGATACTTTTGGAGCAGCTATTCATTACAAAATTTAATCAAACTTAATATTGAATGTTCAAAACAGCATTTCCATGAAATCTGATTTTTTTGTTGAAATATCAATCATTTATTAATATGTACACACGAAATTGTGTGTATGAATTAAAACTTTAGATTTATCGATTTATTGATTACTCGTTACAGACTCGTGTATGAAACGTGAACTTCACTGTAGTAAACAGTGTTGAGCAACCACATGGTTTTTACGTTATCCGTTTTTTTCAAAGATGTATTCAAAAGACAACTACGATATTTACGTAGGTGGTAAATCAGGCGTTTTTAAAGGTATCTATAAGCAAAATTAATTTACCGCTAACTCAATATTTTAAAGAAAGAACTTATTACTAAAGTTTTTAACTGAATTTTAATCCCTTGTTTACAGGTGTGAAAATAGATAAAAAAGAATGTGTAATGCAAAACATACAGAATTTAGTATCTATAACAAACAATGATAGTGTCACATCAATTGCGTGGGGTGATGACATTGAGAAAGAAATTTTAATTGCCTGTGGGACAAAAGAAATTAGGAGGTTATATATAATAAGTAATTCACCAATTAAATAGTCATTAAGCTTTTTACCATATCAATAAGTATCTTAACTCTTTTCATTTTACAGTGTGAAGGTCTACGATACAGAATGCTCTACATTTACTTGTTCATTTTTCTGTAATGTTGGTAAAGGAAAAATAAATGGTATATCAAGATACAATGAGTAAGTGATAATTTTTTTAAAACTTCCGGGTTTCTTCCATAAAATTCTTGATAATAAATTTTTACATTTATGTAATGAATATTATAGAGCTATCCTGACTGCAGTTGAATCTGGAGAAGTAAAGCTATGGCATTTTAATGACAAAGATGGAATTATAATAAATGCTGGTGAAAATTTAGAGAGAATGCGTCACTCTAAAATAAATAAAAATATAATAGCTACTGGTGGTAATGAGAACATATTAAAATTATTCGATTTAAGTAGACAAGAAAACGTATTCACAGCAAAACGTTTAGCCAACGATTGGTTAAATTTGGCAGTGCGTATTTGGATTTCTGATATTGAATACCTACCTGGCACAGAGCAAGTTGTCACAGTTGGCAGATACGGACATGTATGAAATTTAGTATTTATAAAATATTTTTATCGTTACATTTCAATTTGTAAAGGTTTAATTGATTTATTGAAGGTACAATTATATGACCCAAAATCACAGAGAAGGCCTGTTGTACATTTGGAAGTTAAAGATGAAGCATTCACAACTTTGGCTGTTACATCAAGGGAAAAGTATGTATAGGATATGATAAGACTATGAATCGTGAAAATAGATCATTAGAAAAAAATTTGCTTTCATGGTTAAGGGATATTGATTAATTTAAAATGAAAATGAAACGTATTTATAGTACTGTAGTACTCATTAAGATGGACAGGTAATTTATAATACTGTTCTTTTTTATTGCAGACAAGTAATAGTAGGATCTGGCAAAGGTAAAATGAATCTGGTAGATTTGAGAAAACCAACTAAAGTGTTGAACACGTACAAAGGATTTGTTGGTGCTGTAACTGGTATAGCTTGCAGTACAACAGAACCTTATATTGTTAGTATTAGTTTAGATAGGTATTTACGAATACATCATATGGATACAAAGAAATTATTAAAAAAGGTAAAGTACCCCAAAATTTAGTTTAAATAATTAGATACTAGATTTATAGAGTGATCTACATTTACGAACTTATTTTTATATTGTATTTTAGATTTATTTAACTTCAAGGATGTCATGTATGTTGTTGCATTCAGATTTTTCATTATCAGAAGAAAGTTCGATGACTGAAAACGTTGAAGGAGTACATAGTGAGAGAAATAGTAAAAACCATGAAAATGAAAAGGATGAACAAACATCTGTAAATAGTGATACAGAATATGATATGTTGTTCAAAAATATGCCAGTAATCAACAGTAAAGAAGATAAAAAATTGATCAAAAGAAAAAAATATTTTAGTTCAAACAACGAAAAGGTAAGTAATTTAATATAAAAATTAAAATTAATCTTAAAGAAAAATAGTACAATCTTTTATTGTATTGTTTTATATATAGGATACGACATCTTCGGTTATTTCAAGAAGACATGAATGTAAGAAAAAAAAATCTAATAGTGCTTAGTAAGTGTAAATAATTATACGAAGACATTAGTGATTTACGTGAGTAAATCCATGCACAAGTCATAAATAAGATCAGTTACTACATTTTATAAATCTGGGATCTTTCAAACAAATCATACATGTATAACTTGCATGAAAAAATGTATTTAATGTATTATATATATATAACACTTCAATATACATATGTATATAGTATATATATATATATATATATATATAGTACATATTAATACTTTACCTGCAAGATATTTGTAAATAGAATTGTCAAAGATTGTGTTGTATCAAAAACAGTTTCAAATTTTGTTTTATATAACAATCTTAAAAGGAATTATTAGGTAGTTTTACTGGGAGCGACTTGATAGTTGACAACTAAAATTATTGCTACTATTGAAAGATTGAATCCTTAATTATGAATTACAATATAGATTCTTGAAAACAATGAAATAATCACTGGTAGGTAAACTGTTAGGATATTCGAAAACAATCTTTGACCGATAACAAGGACGTAATAGGATTAACGAGGTATACAAGTGTGATCAAGAACGATAAAATAAAATGTTTCTGTTATGATGTATTTTGTCACTCAGCAATTCGCTTTTTTTCCATTTGTAACTTACACGTATGTACGAGGGACATGAATAATACGCTAATCATTTTTTCTTTCCGTCTTGGATATACAGTACTGAGACGCGACTAAAGTGTACTGCCTAATTTTATTCGATTAATTTTTGTTATTGTACAATTTATTTCTTAATACCTTGTCTATATATAGTTTTGGTTCGCAAATGCAGCGTACACCGAGTTCAATGATTTTCTCGAATGTAATAACAACTACCGCATGCCTGTTTTTTCCTCAGAATCTTCGTAAATTGTGCTTTTTAACGCGGTTCGTAAATACAATATTGAAGTCGGGTGCGCTGCAGGACGTAGGCTACTCGTAATTTTTGTTACGTCTAGAAACTAGAAAAAAGTGAACGTGACAACTCGCAAAGTTGAAACGCATTTTGTACTAAAAGGAAATAACGTTTCGCAACTACAGCACACTAAATCTTATTCGGCTATAATTTTTTTTCAGCTGTACAAAAATCATTGTCCACTACGCCTCCTGATAATACTAACGCAAACTTGTTTTATCCTGACTGGGCTTACATCTGAAATGGAATAGCTTTCTTTTCTTTTTAACTCTTATTCTCGTAAACGTACCTAGGAATAAATTCACTAAATTACAGGCACTGTCTCCGTCAAGATGGAGTAGGTGGTTTTTTTTTGTTACCCATATTTCTACAGAGCAAAATGGAGCTTTGCGCCAAACAGGAAATCATGTTCCTTGGGCACAGAGGCCATTTTATATACAAATTTTCACATATAGATGTAACACACAGATCTTCGCGTAATTCATTAAGTTCCACCTTTCTTCGTGCAGTAGGCGTAGAATAAAGAAATATTTCGTGACGAAACTAGTTTCTTCAGTTGATCGTGTTTGCATAAGTATGCTTTCTACCACTTATTTTGTCGAGATTATGTATACATAATTTCTTTTTTTTTGTCAAATATAATCCAGTGTAATTCGGTGTATTCTCAACCATCATACTGCATACTCATATATGTTATACAAAAAATTAGGATTAACATGATGACAATTTGCGTAAAATTATTTTTATCTATTCAGGAAAAAGTTGTTTTAAACAGTCGTTGGTTACACATGCAAATTCATAATGAGATAAAACATGATCTTAAAACTTTCATTTCACATTTTATGTGACGCCGGTTACAATTTCATTATACATTATAGAGAATTTTGGTCAGAGATCACATAAAAACGTTATAATTCGTTACTCGTATGTAATTCTTCACGTAACGCGGATACAAACGGAATATAGTGTTCAAAGGACGTAAAATTAAGTTAAATTATATACATGTACACACAAATCTAAAATAAGTGTAAAATGAATATTTTCACAATCAAACTGTTTTGTAAGTAACTTGAGTAAAGTACTGCGAATACCTCTAAATATTTCAAGCATTGATTAAAGATTGTGGTGGCAGCGCATGCTCAAGGTAAGAAAAGATTTCATTTACCAATGCTTTGTAGGCCTGACACTTAATATTTAGTGACATTTTCTCTTGTAAATGTTATCTTGCGATATACACAAAATAATGACATAAGAATCTAATGAAAGATTGCAGCTTAAATACATACAAACAGTGCCTTCCTGTAGATGAATCTTTTTTTGAAGGTATACAGCTGTATCAAAACAATGATTCATATTGTAATTAGTATTCATATTTCAATAAATTCATTCGATAATTATATCATAGTCGACTAATAACATAAAATCTGAAAGCACCAGATCGGTTTCTTTTCTGTGAAGTGTATCACGCATCATCCTCTGCAATTAACTTAATTTCTGAGTCCAATTTGAAATATTCTTGGACAAAGAAACTATCCTTACAAATAATCATACCGGATGCACATATTTAGAGGCTTTTGGTTAAAACTATAGTATTCACTTGAGTAAGGTTATTGCATGGAAGGCCTTTGTAAAAACGGGGTCCATATTTATTCCTTATGGAGGAACACTCTTCAGTATACAGCTACTATTTCTTTCATATTTTGTGTACACATCTACTAAATAAAGTACGTTATATCTAGATCTTTGACCGGAAATAAAATACAAAGGTTCGAATATGAAAAAGCACAGTAGCATTATAAATGTAAAGGACGAAACAGTTATCTTTTTCCTCGAAATTCTTTTTGAAACATTCCCAGTGTACGATAGAAGAAAGGGTGTGGAGAATTCATACCCTGAGCAATTAATGGCGTAGCGATCGTTCCTGGCAAGAAGCTCGAACGTCTATGCTGAGTAGCATTTGTACCATAAAAAATTAAGCTTACTCAACTTTATATATTACACAGCGTCGCGTTTTATTATTGTTTGTCGCGTCCAGTAAAATTCGTTCGTAAATTTTCGCGCTCAATGTGATATAATAACTCCTCTTAACAACTTCTGCCTCCAACTGGTTCGATGAGCACAGAATAATCGATTCGTGTGTTTTTCATGAATTTTTAAGACAATGGCATCCGCGAATATTAAAAACAGATGAAAAATACACGCTTGTTTGTTCGCTTCTTACCGCTGTTCCACTGTAAATTTAATCTTAATTTCACAGTGATAAACCGGTCACAGTATCATGCTCAATGGCATGCCAAACTTGCATTGTCTCATTCTCCCCCTGATACAGTTACTTCCCGCCATGCAGATTCTTGAGACTGATTTACTAAATTAGATTGAGGTTCAGACATATCTGACGCTGCCGGACTCAGCGGTGGACTAGGTGTCGCGGGTGCTTCTTCAGATTGGTTTACTTCCGCTGCGTCTGGTTCAGCTTCTTGTTCACCATCAGGAAGAGAAGCTTCCAACTGCACAGAACTCGGTGTCTTTGATAGAGAGTCCTGTGTTCTTAATGATATAGAACTATTTTTATTGCTACTGCCATCCTCACCTGCAAATTATTATCGATTATTGTAGTTATTGTTTCAATATTATTTTTGTTAATTACATTCACTTTATGTGGAACTTTAAAAAATATTTCTACCGCAAGGCCTAAGAACGAGGTAGAAGAGTAAGTCTGATAGAGAAATTATACCAATCACTTTATCGTCATCATCAACCACTACTAGCCTATGGACCTAAAAAACACGAACATGTTCTAATTTAATATAATTCATAAATTATTTTGTTTTTTATAAATATGATGATAACAAATATTATACCTCTGCCCTAACAATTTTTTCCATAATAGTAAACAGTGTTTCATCTAATTTACAACTTTGAACTCCCTCAAACCACTCATTACGATGCTCATTCGCTTCTCTTAATGAAACATCTAAATTGTTATATGTTTTCTCTGCAGCTAAATTCTGAAAATAAATAGCATAAGATTATTTATGTATTAATAATAAGAAGTTCTGATTTATACAATTTTAATGAACAACTAATATACTTACAATAACATCAAACTTTGAATAAATGTTAACCAATTTGCCTTCAGTATCAATGATTGGCAATGCTGAAACTCTCCTCTCTACAAATTTCTTGAGTGCTAAAATTATGCTAGTTTCTTCAGTGGCTGTTTCAATATTATCAAATGTACCTATCCTTAACTCCCTCAGTGTTTTATTTGTAAATGATGGTTTTGGTAACTCATGAATCTGTTAAATTAAATCATTATAATGAATTACATGCTCTGCTTATTCATTGTTTTTCGCGAGCATCTTTCTTATACTCACATAAAGGAAGAGGAACCTTAGTATTCGTTTATGTGTCAAGATATAGAGAACATTTCCAGTGTCTGGGTCTATCACAGGCAAACGATGAATTCTGTTTTGTACAAGAGTCTTAATGGCCTCGTACAGAGATGCATCTGGGCCAATGCTCACTAAAGGATGAACTTGATCCTTCAAAACTTCTAAAGTAGCAACATTCATAAAATATTGTCATTAGTAAATATTACAATTGTACGTTTACAAAAAATAGAGGAGGTATTTACTTCTCCATGTATCCAATTCGTGTTCTTCCAATTCATCCATTGTTACAGATGGGCTGGTGTAGTACATTTGCAGAATTTTTATGAAATCTGTTATCGTCAACATCCCCACAAATTCTTGCCTTGAACTGTCCCATAACGGCGCAGCTCTTACACCTGTGCAAAAGATCACTTGATATAAGAAGATTATCTGGACCTGATGTATATACTTTATAAAGATAGAACAGGAATACCTAACTATAACAGAAATTAAATTTGTAACTCACCATTGTAGACAAGGGCGAAGAAGGCCTTCTTGACGAGGAGATGCGTGTCGAAAACGACCAACTTGGCACTGGTCGGTATTAGGTCGTAACATTTGTGAAATTTGAAAAACTTCACAAAGATCTGTGATTCGTCCTCCTCTGAAAGCCCAAACAGTTCACAGTAGAGTAGAGCTTTTTGGTTTCGTCGAAGCATGTTTTGTTTCTTTTGCTATTGTCTTTGAACGATATCACAATGTCCTTACGACACGAAATTATTGCAAATTAGTCGCATCCCGCGTAATAACAACAAATCCTTCTATTTCATTCTACAGTCCCCCGACGAAGCACCTTTGTTTCTACAATGTTTATCAGAACATGTTTAAGTCACCGATTCATCGATTCGCCCACCGGGTTTCGGTTTCGGCTGACCTTGCCTTAAGATAGGTTATACTGGTCCAATATCTGGCGCCGAATCACTATTCTGGCGGAATATTTAAATTTTTGCGACAGGCAGCGAGCGAGATTACAAAAGATTACGACTTCTAAGATGAACTGGTTTTATAATAAATAAATATTTGCTGAAGTCATGCAACAATGTTACATGACAATTTTTTCTCACAATTTTCATGCATAAAGGGCGATTATGTGGGTCACTAGTGCCTAATCAAACGTTCGCACGAAGGGTGACGATGTTATGCAACGTTAAAATGAGCCCAATTAGGTGATTGATTAGGCGAGATGATGATGATCGCGTTATAACGTGCTTAAACGAGAAGCACATCTTTTATCTACAAAGATCTTTATTACATGGGTGGTTATACTAAATGAAACGGTCTAAGGTACACCGTGCGATGAGATATTATTATTATTATAACGTATTCATTATAAGTGGGTGGAGTTTTATGTCAGCTGACTTAAAAAACACATGGATAAATGTCTTAATCACAACAGACTGAAAGAAACACCTGCACCACCAATTTTGTAAAGATCTTACCGCTAAAATATATTTTTGAATTACTATTTATTGTAAATATAAAATGTTGCAACAAACAATGAATTATTTTTTGCCGAGATCGAACAATGCGTTTAAATAAAATCAATTGCATGTGATAGTTGAGATACTATTGTGAAACGTTTCCAATAACGAATTGTTCACGCAGACCAATTAAAAGATATTCCTGTCGTCCCATCACTGTCAATTAGCGCAATAACTACCACAGAGCCGCATACAATATGCAATTCATTTAAGGACACTGAAGTAGTTTCTTCGAAATAAAAATATGTAATTGAATGCATCCCATTATGAAAACTATATTATTCGTATATATGATTTAATAACTAGATTATTTTGCCAGTTTTGCCAGTTTTTCTGTACATATAATTACGAGATCTTGAGAAGTCATTTTATAAAAATGAAAAAAGAATTATTCTTTGTTCACTGGGAGGATCTTTTTACCAGTTTCCTGAGATTAATGAATCGATATGTCTCCTACTTGTACGACAACCTGTTATAAAACACGAAGCAGCCATTTAATCAGTATCTCAGAAGATAGTTACTCATGCTGTACCAAGAAACTGTGCGAATGCAACGAGTTTGGAATCGCTGAGGATGACCGCAACGTCTAATTACAGATATCTTTCCACAGTATCTGGTTTGCAGGTTTGCACATGCAACCATTAAATCCCAACGCAATCTATTCCCACACAGATATGAAATCATTACAATGCACGTGCACAATTACCAATAGACCACGAATAAAAATACTGTAACGTCAAGAATTAACGACAGGAGATCCAAGAAGCAGTCAGCTCAAGATAAATATCAGATAAATATCAGATAAATATCAGATAAATATCAGATAAATATCAAAGATCAGTCGGTCATTGAATCTAAAAGCGACTAATGCGTTCGCCATAGCCAGTTCGTTAAACCGTACATCAGGCCCTGTTGCACTTACATAATGCACAAATGGGCTAATACATCCGAGCGATGCTGCTTGCAGCACCACGCAAATGATACCCAAGAGGGTGCCTGAG
>CM052149.1:10071912-10089826 GCA_028455555.1 Augochlorella aurata
CCGATCGAGCGCCGAAAGTCTGAAATCCCAGCGCACTCGGTCGAATGTGCGCCATTCCAAGAACGGGGCGATCTAGATGCACGGAGCGAGTAAAAAAGCGAGTAAGCACCCGCTAACGACGACACATGGGTCGATGAACAGAACCGAGCGGTTGAAGCTTCTTATTAGGATTCATTGCTAGCGGATTGAATTTGTTTTCGACGCGCAACACTGCCGGCCACATGTTCCGAGAGATAAGCTGCTGTATCTCCAAAAAATAACAACACACTCGGCGAGTCGCACGTAAATGACAGTTACCACTTAGCCTCGGCTAGCCTTGGACCGCTAATAAACACCGATCGTTGCAATCCGTATTAACTGCGAAGCGAATCGATATACACCTACTTAACAACAACAGCTGGGAGGCAGCTGGACAACACCGGATTACCACCAAGTAAGCTCTACTAATTTTTACACAGCTCGCTGGAAATATCTATAAACGCGAAGCGTCCCGCGAAGGGGTGATCGCTGCGGAGCCATTCGACACGGATACCTGTTTCTCGACTGTTGCGCCTCGGAGATATTACGCTCTCTGGAACCACGGTATACAGAGCAAGCAGAGAACGCGTCCAAGAAAATCAACGGCAAATGGACCGGCCCGATCGACCGTCGAATAATTTCGTCGCACAAACCCGGCTCTCGATGCACTGTCAAAACCGCGCGACGCCGAGTCGTGTTCTAGCTGGACGGCGATCAGGTGTCGGACCCGTCCCTCCGACGAACTTCCGACATCGTCGCGCGGAAACTTGGCCGGAACTGGTCCCTGCACTTGTCCGAACGTTTCACCTTGAACTGCACTGACCTAAATCACCGTACGAATTAACGGTCACATCGTGGACACGCGGTTTTCCCTCTCCGCCAGCCCCGTATCTAGCCGGGGAGAAGACAGAGCGAGGGAGAGGGAGAATCGAATTTTTGAACCGGTCTCCTCGGCACTGGGAATCGATACGCGGCCACCAGCTCGAAAACAGGGGATGGTCCCGTGGTCACGAGGCAACCGGTGGATGCTCGTGGTTACTACTGTCACGGGAGTATCTCTCGCTGGGTTTCGGTGCCTCGTCGCGGACGACTTCCACGATGATCGGGGACGACACCAGCACGGTCGCCAGTAGCGAACTGGATCCGCTTGCGAGCCGGCGGTACTCGCGGCGACACGTTGTGCGGAATTCGCGGCGCATCGGGTGTACGCGCACCAACACGCACGCACACATATATACACGTATACATGTATATAGATATATAGATATAGATATATATATGTACACGGTCGTACGTGGATACACACCGACGTGGACCACCCCGCCGATGCAATTTTACGGACTTTCGGTTTTTCCCTGGGAGAGCCACGTGCGCTACACGGATCTCCACTCGCCGCGAGCCTGATCCTTCTGTTGTCTTTTCAATCCATACTTGGCGCTAGCAACACGTCGCGGTCGTACAATCGAATGGGGGAACTGGAGAGCGATGGGGGTGGCTCTCTTGTGTCCTGGAAGGCGGACACGGTCCTTGCCGAGCGAGGTAAATTATCGCGAGGTGAATTGTCTTCGTTTTAAACGTAACTGAGAGATCGATCGACCCTCCGGCGATCCCTTGGCGAACATTCTCACGCGTTTTTAACCCCTTGACGTACCGTTTTCTTCACAGTTATTACGATTGGAAATTTTTCAATCGTGATAGTTCCTTAGAAGTTCCTTAGAAAATTAATGTTTATTATTATTATATTATTTATTAAATTTACTGGAATGCTTAAATATTAAGAATTTTATTGCAATTTTAAAGAACTGAATAAGAATCCATAGTTAACGAGTTGTTGCTAATAATTTTCATCGCGAGTCGCACTCGTCAGAGTACGGCAAGGGGTTAAATATATAAAATTATATATAGGATTAATAATTCGAGTATAGCTAATGTAGATATTATAAATATATAATTATTAGCCTTGGTTGAATTAATTATGTGGTTATCTTCGCACGAGTCACTCGAAACCAGAGAAGCTTATTATATATTAAATATATTATAAAAATCGCTCGTGTAGCCTCGATTAATATTAATTAAAATTGATTTCCAAGTTTAATAAAAATATATTGCGTCATTCATGAGTGTCGGACGTCACTACTTGGGAGATTTCGGATGTATTGATGTTTTCGGGGGGTAGTTTGGCGATGCGAGCGTAAATTCATGGTCAGCGCATGTTTAATTAATACAGAAACTTTGGCGAGTCAAATATAGTGATTTTTACGAAACTTTGAGGTCGATAGCAGCGTTTCGGGAACTTCCTCGAGGTTCTCTAGCATAAAAACACCCCTTAACAGCATAGCATCATTTCTCGTTTTCGCGGAGTATATTTCTAATAATTAAGATACAAACGTATCAATAATAAATAATTAATAATCGACAGTCACTCCTCAATCTCAAAAGTACTCAAAAAAATTATTGATTCAAGAAACTATACTTCACGTTATTTATAATCTTATTTAAACTGAAACGAGAAATCACTCGAAACCAGTTCATCCGAACGAAAATTAAAATTATTTATTATTCATTGCGCAAAGTTTCTAAAATACTTCGTCGCTTTAATTAATTATTTCTAATCAACTTAAAACACGCGGCACCGCTATAAACATTAACAAACGCGAGAATTCGCTCGGTGAAATCGCCGGAGCCAACAAACGGGGATAAATTCCAGAGATTCGAATATCCAATTTGTTATTTAATTTGAACTCGGAGCGATAAGAGATCCACGGAGACTCTAAAAGTTTACGAACCAGGACAATAGTCATCAAGGAACGCGCGCATTCCCTCGGTGCAATCAGCGGAGCAGATAAACGGGAAATTTCCAAAGATTGCTGTTTTTCACAGACGGCGGAGGGAGAGGACGAGGGAGAGGAAGAGGGTGGGGGAGAGTTACCATTTATGTTTCATCGCGGACGGTTGCATAGATTGGATCGGGCCGTTCAAAAGCCGTTCCTGGTGCGCGATCGAATATTGATTATCTAAGCATCGGCCGACTGCATTTCTGCCTGTCTCTCCGCGTTCAATCATTGAAACGCGAACAATCACCTGCATTTTACGCTCGGGCCGGTCTCTACGGTCCGCGAGGTAACGCTCGCTCGCTCGCTCGCTCGCGTTTACATAACGTTACCTCGCGGTATTCTCGCTAGTTTCACAGCTGGAGCCGGCTAAATGTCTGAAAGGAACGCCGTGGAAACAGGTTTTATCATGGGAATTATACAACCCGCGGAATACGCGACGCGCGCAACAGATAAACCTACGACCGGCGAGCGTTGCGCGAATCGATCGAGAGTGACAATGAGTCACGTTCGCCGGTGCATCGAGCTTTTCACAGGTGAAGGCCGCATTCCGAAAAATAGGGACTCGAATTTTCGTGCCGCGAAACGTTTCGATCGGTCGCTTTTCAAAATGTTTCGCATTTTGCGCCGGCATTTCACGTGACATTTTATTGTTTGCCGCGTCCCTTTGTAGCTCGACAATTTATTTACGGTGATATTTCGGGTTGTATAGACATTCTACCAGACGAGAATCAATTTCAATTGTCAATCCGGAGTATTTTATTTTGAATCCTTGCCCAATTATTCAATTTTTGACGGTGTGATTAAATATTGCTACTCGATTTAGCGATTCTGCAGACTTTTTGTCTCTTCGTGCCTTAAAAATTCAACATTGTGTTTGCTATGGCGACATGCTGGACGCTTTTCGCTTATCTTCCAGTTACCTGCATTGCTATTTTATTATGTCATATCGCATGAACATAATTTGTTACATTTCCCTTTTTTCATTTTGCATGCACTATGTTCGCTATTTTTGTTTTTCTGTATCGAAGGGTCCACCCCGTTAAATGACAAGCATTATTATTAATTACTAAATACATTGTTGCTACATTATAAATAGCAGATAAGTAGCAAACATTATAAATAGCAAATATTAACGAAAATTGGTCAGAGCCGAGAACGCCGATGATAATATCGTTAATTGCGCAACTATGAAAAGGGTCCGTTGTTCGACACGCCTACCGGGTGTGATCGTCGAGGCTTGGTTTTTCGATTTTTATTTCATCTCACGGAAACGGAGGAGCACACGCGATAATAAATAGCGTTGCGAAAAGCCGGAAGCCCCTCGAGCTTGTTATCTCCGACGATTGAATGGATTAATTGTGCCGGTCAGTCTCGCGCGAACGAAAAAAGAAGAGACTACATTGGAGTGTCTACAAGCAATAATCACGTGACAGGGCAGATGGCCTTTAGTCGCGTTCCCATGGCACAATGCAGAATGTAGCCGCGTTTTTTATCCGTTGCAGTCGTTCATCTGCGGTTATTCGAGCGATAAGGCCCGATAAGCTCGCAAATATGTGCGTTTGGTCTATAGAGTAGGAGGGAACCAGAGTGAAAGATGCAATTAAAAGTACAGTGAATAATAAATTTGTAATTAAGTAAATAATTAAGTCAATAATTAAGTAAATAATTAAGTCAATAATTAAGTAAATAATTAAGTGAATAGTTAATGTCACTAGTAACAGTCGCTAATAATTAATAATAAATTCTGAGCCCAGAATTTATACCGACAGACTCGACTATATCGACGAAAAGAAGATGCTAGACGAAAAGTCAATTCATTTTCTCTGCTATAGTTTCTTCTGTGAGCAATAAATAATACTCGCAATAAATACTAGTTGCAATAAATCCTTCGCCGAGGCGGCAAATACATAATGTCCACTGTGAACGGACAAAGCGAATTGGTACACGTGTACATTCTCGATTCTGCACTAATATTTTCCTCAACGGGTCAAGACATATACGTACACGTCTGTTACACAATCCCTTCGCCGTGCATTCTTGACGAAGATCCAAGAATGCAATTTCGCCGATCATAAAATCCTCATTCACCGTTCTGTTTCAAACAATCCGCGAATTTCTCTGAGTCTCGTTCTATGCTTTCTTCCTGCGGGAAAACGCAGGAATGTTCCGCGAACTGTTCCTAGAAGGACGAAGACGTCCGAATGATAAACAATAGTGCGATGGTTTGCGGTCGAGGGGTGACCAGTTTTGGAAAAATGTATTCAGAATTTAAAGTATATTTAAAATTATATCAAAACTATATTCAAAAGTTTATTCAGTTTTATCTAAATTTATTTATTATTACTATTATTATTATTATTATATTTATTATTATTTTATCTGAGTCTATTATTAACATAGCGAGACTTTTAACACGATTACTAATTTATTAATGGAATTATAAGTGCGACGGTATTCAATTTTGGCAATGTGGCATAAATATTGACTTATTTAAGGATGCAATTAACCAATAAAAATTGCATAAAAACATCTCAATGAGAATCTAGTAAGATTTGTCACTAATTTTTAATTTCGCGCACAAGAAAAAGAATTTTAAGAAGTAAAGCAAAGCTAGGAACTTAAAATTCAACAGGATTTGAACAGAATCAAAGTGGATGTCGCTGCTGTCACTGTCAGATCTGCTCTACGAACACGTGCACATTACGTAAATCGACGCACGTGTTACGGCCGAATGCAAGGTGACAGGAATATATTTGAGAAGAGTCTTCGGAAATGAATTAAATTCAGTGTTACGTAGTAGTTACTAATACATACAATTCCAAAAAGTAGATATTTCTAAAGAAATTTCTCTAAAAGTACGAAATAATATTTTTGAATATATAATACTGCTTTGGAAGTATATTATAAAAATATCATTGAAGCACAATATAACAGTAATATTCAAGAGAAATAAGAATACACGACATATTGACATATTTAGGTAGCAATTTATCAGAGCCAGAATTACGTAGGCAATTAATTTTTATATCGTCAATTATATCGATTAATAAAAGACAATAATAAATTTTTTATTTCACTATTGTCAATTACAGATAATCATTAAAAAATCTAATAATAAAAGAAAACTTATAATAATCGATCCGAGAAATCCAAATGATACTATAAATTCCTACCTTACCACACGTAGCTAATTCAGTATATTTCTTTACCAACCGATAGCTAGTTCTAACCCACCATTAATAACATAGAGCTCTACTTTATCGACTGCCAAGGCTTTATCAACGACCGGAGCGGCGAGCACTCTTTCGATCCGAGTAATTACCAAAACAAAGGTAATTATCAACGCGGTGCTTTATCAGCTGGCTGTATAGGTTGCTGATGCGCAACGAGAAAGAGCGACCTCGACCCAATTCGCGATAGAAACAACTATAGAAAAAGGCAGTCTACTTTTCTAGAGATCTCTCTCGGTGAACTTGTCCCTCCTTTACATTTCGAGCTTTCATCGTGACCCAGATTGCCCATCTTGCTTTTCGCCGAATCGATATTCGCGAACTGTGCATACGCGATAAATCGTCCGGGCAGCGCATGCCGGGAGGAACAAACTCATGCGAGTCTCGTGGCCGAGTCGTTCCCCAACGATCTCGGAGAGGGTTCCGAAGAAACAAGAAAGACGTCACGCATGTGCAGCGAGATAATACCTATCATCGAGACTCGTGCACATAGCGCACCCCTATCTCGGCTGGAATGCGCGATAATTTAAAAATGCTGACCGCACTAACAAGTTGTGGACATGAGAAAATGAGGAGACCGGAGTACAACTCGTTATTTAATGCCAACCTTGAACCTGGTTGCTACTCGATCGATGGTCCCAAGGTCGCTTGGATATTCTACTTCCGAAAATTTCTACCCTGAAATCTCCGTTTCATCTTGCAACCGTTCGGTCGCTGACCCGCTCATCCCGCAAACATAATCTCTCTCAACGTCACCCTAGAATTATATGTAATCAGTCGACTAAGGATGTTATGCTTCTGAAACTCAATAAGGTCTTTAGTGGATAATCTCGCTCGGATTTCGCTCCCGCGATGTAATTCGTGAAGGTTTTTAATTGCCAACGGCTGCGGAATAGGCGTTACTGGACTGCGAATTTTATGCGAAATTTATGACGGGATCGAGTAGACGAAATTTAGGGCAATAAAGCTGTTGAAAAATTTAGGGCAATAAAGCTGTTGAAAAATGTAGGGACATCTATTTTTGATTCGGGGAAATTGTTGAAGGGAGGAAACTATTTGCAATTAATTAAAATACGTTCTGTTTCGAATTAAAATCTGGAGAATAATCACTAGCAATGCAATATTGCTTAGATTATCGACTGGATAACGTTACTGGATACTATGATCTGGTACATTTGACCCAAAAATTAAGAATCTGTACTAAATTGAAATACGTCATTTTATCGCCCTTCTTCTTTATATTTATGTTATGTAATAAATATTTACTTCACTGAGAAGTTCTTTACACAAAAGAAGCACTTCTGCATTGATCAAGAACCATAGAAATTGTTCTCATTGACAGCTTCAACGAATTATAAAAATAATTTAATCCGCAGGCGAGTGATCTTTGCTGGCAAATAAATAAAACGGTAACCCGACCCAGCTCTCGAGCACA
Organism: Augochlorella aurata; assembly: GCA_028455555.1. Taxonomy (NCBI): domain Eukaryota; kingdom Metazoa; phylum Arthropoda; class Insecta; order Hymenoptera; family Halictidae; genus Augochlorella; species Augochlorella aurata. The sequence continues at coordinate 10,079,430 of CM052149.1, forward strand.
GAAATATCAAGTATGCTGTTGTTCGCATCGAAAGAGTACTCATTTAAATGCAAAATAGGAAAGCAATTCCGCAGAAGTCGTAACACGGTGCGTTCCTAGATTCCAATGATCCGGGAGCGATCAATGGAGCTGCTCAAATTAGCAGCGAAAATAAAGATAGCTCGCCGGGATTTCTACGGAAGGATCGCCAACATCATTGCCACTGAAAATCTCTCCGGAACTAATTAAAGTTTGACCCGAGCGGGCTAACTTACCCCTCTCGCGTCCCTGAAGAGTATGGCAGCGTGAACAGGATCTAGACAGGCGTCGGAGGCTCGATGAGGTATCGCCGGGGTACCCAGGGAGAACCTTCTCGCGCCAGGATCTAGGGAACTCCTCCTGATTGCACCTGTAATTCAGCCATTATCTTCGTTAAACTGAAATGTTAACTGGTCCGAGGCGCTGAACCGAGTGTCTGACGAATCGCGGAAAGAAGCTGCAGATAAATTTTAGCCTCGCAGAAGTCGGGCTCTGCTCAACCCCGACAGACCGTGAGAATTATTGCAAAAACGTTCTTAAATAATTAAATTTGATAAGTCTATATTTTTCCTCGAGGAATCGGCACTGTATATTTTCTACAGGGAAAATGAACAGGTTATTGGAAAAAATGAAAAATATTATATTATTTATATTTCCTTAATAGTGGATCTACGCAGCTGATCAACGTGTTTACATTTGATTAATCAATATATTATATTTATTTATATATACTTATAAAGCGTAATTATGAACTGATATTTTAATATAATGTTACTCGCAGCCATTAATTATTAATTAGCTGTTGCAATCTCTTTGAGAAGTATGTACGTTAATGTAATTATACTGATTTTCTTTATACCTTGTTCAAATACCTCGCTTTTATCACATTTAATTAAAAATATCAAAGTAGTACCCTTTTTAGTTACAACATTTTACGTCGAGTATATTCGTCAAAAAGATCTAACTAATTAATAATAAAATTAAAATAGAATACCAATGCGTTAAAATTGAAATTTATCTTATAGATTGCGAATGAAATCGATCTCCGATAAAAACGCATTAAACTGTATCGAGCTGGGGAAACCGTTGGGCAGCCATAGCCAAAGCGAAATTGCGGAGGATATAGGTTGTCTAGCCCGAGAAGTCGAGGGTGTCGCTTAATGCGAATTGGGACAGGTTCGGAAGTTGGGCCAATGGTTGTTTTGATTCCCGTGGCCGAGCACGTAATCGCCGTTCGCTGATTGTACATTCGCAACCGTTAGGATTAAGCCGAACGGAGTTGCAGGGGTGACCTTAACTCGTTACAATTTAACGCGATTTACGAGCAGACGTGAACAATCTTCCACGGGGTTACGTAAAACGTGACTCGTTATTTACATTTCAATTGCGTCCACGTACGAACGTGTTCGAGTCCGCGGCTGACTCATCGCGCCCGCTTTTTTCCTTGGCTTTTTCGCGCGGACGAACGAATCGACAACGACGAATCAAAAGCGCGTATCCGTCGCCTTTTTTCTTGCGTAACGAACCCGCTAACAAACGGCCGTCGTTGCGCAACGGCGACGGTAAAAGCCGCCGCGATCTGCGAGACACAACGGGACCCCACCGTCCGAGCTATCGCGGCGTTTGTAACAGAAAACTCGTCCGCGGAAATAAAAAACGGGCAGAGAAAAAACACGCGCGGTCCGACGCGCCCGGAGTCCCAAAAAAACAGACCGGGACGGCGCAGTGAACTTCACTCGATGTTTTCCTTGGCTGGAGGACAGAACGAAAACAATCCCACGCGCGCGAGACAATATTTGCCCATGGTTCTTCGGCTCTCTTATGTAATACACGGCTCCGTCAATCGCGATCGAGGAGATACGACGACAATGTTTACCTTTCGACGCGATCGCTGAGCACGCGGTAACAAGCAACAGCGTATTCCGAGTTTGGATTCCCCTGCTGCCGACCGACGGCAGCTAAGAATGATAATCGAAGCGTCGAATCGTTAGAAATACGGTGGCCAAATTTTTTACAGACCGTTTCGCAGAGCTATAAGACGTCGAATCGACGCAGGCCGCCAGTAGAAGGTTAACACTGTTATGAACGGTAACGCGCTTCGAGGTCTGTCAACCTTGAATGGCCTTCGTTTATAGGTCAATGTATTCTTTGAGTGTTAGACTCTGTCAAAATATAAATAAACGTCATCCCATTTTCAAAGACAAGTTCGACCTTCACGCGTTCTCTAAGTCTCTGCGAAAAGACTATTGACGTCGCATTACGCGCACGTTAAAATCAAACAACTTGTAAAGTGTCTTCTAAAAATTACAGACACTCAAAACGCCGAGCCCTCGAGTTTCGTATTTCACGAGCCGATGCAAATACTTTTTAATCACTGCGAGAATCGGCTAGTTCGGAAATAGAACGCGTACCAAATTGATCAATCAATAGCGTTCTCAAATTCCAAATAAAATCAAGCGTGTCAAGCTTCGCCCCCGTCGCATTCGTTCCAATAAATCAGCGACAGCACGCTTCGCCGCGGCTGTTCTCTTTTTTTTTTTATTTTTCCAGAAAGGAAATATTGAATTCCGCTGAATATTTATTTCAGCCGCGACACTTTAAACGTTCAACAGGATTCCATAGGTATGTGATAACAGCGACGGAATTTTGATGCTTCCGGCTTCGCACGCGGAACGTGCTCGCCCCGAAGCGAACGTGTCTAGCAAAACAAACTTTTTCCAGCGCTGCTGAGCAGTCCGGTGTACCGACTACAATGACACGAAACCGGACTCCGTTTCTGATTGCAGCTCCGCGATTGCTCTCCGCTCCGTGTGCCCGGCTGTTTTTCGAAACAAGCGAAAGAAGGAGCCGTGTTATTTCATAGACGGTAACGATTGTTCGACGATGCCGGCGTTTCCAACTCGGAATTCGTATCGCGGGGCTACATCCAGGCTATTGTTTTCAAGTTAATTTCCAAGCTAAACTGGCCGAGCCGCGTCCCACGCCTCCGCTACAACTTCCATTCAGCTATCGAACCGAAACGATACGAATGCGCTTCGATGAAACGCGGATTCTATTTTGCAACAGCCGAAGGTCCGATAATTATTTTCGCACACTCGCGGTGCCGCGTTTCCTCCCACGAGTTGCGTCTCTCCAGTGAATATTAAACGCGTAGAATCTATTTTATAATCTAGCGGGCACTGGACTGTCAACAAAATCCTGCGAGCAATTTTATCTTGAAATATTAATACCCCTCGCGTGTGCTATTTTCTGAACATTTATTCGATTTTGTTGACAGTTTATTCTCTCGTTTCGGTATAATTAAGTAATTAATTAATCTTAATAAATCAATTAGTTCAACAATGATCGTTTTGATTTATGAAAATATTCTTGACAGTCTGTGCAGTTTTGATTCTCAGAGTGTATGTAAACAAATGAAACCGGGAGGGACGCCTGTATCTTTTGAAGGAGCAAGACGATGCGAGAAAGGTAAATATTATTATTTTATGCTGATGCAACGTAAGTGATACACTGTCGTAACAGATAAGAAGGGATAAGAAAAGTTCGGATTGTTAGCTGGAAGGACGAGGCGCGGCTACAAGCTGCATTCTACCGAACTTTAAATGGGGACGCGGTTCTGCTCCAGGTAAACTCAAAATTATGAGCGCCAGGAAACTTTGCTTGACACGTCTGTTCCCAGGCTACTTTAACCAGAATTAAGCGTGTTTCCCGCGTAGGTTACGAGTGAAATAAAATTTGTATCGCAGCTTAATGAACATTTTTACACGAGATTTGTTCGTTCGGACAGTTTCTTGCCTCGAAAGCCGCGAATTAAAATTAATTCGTTGCAATTATCAAGGCAAGAATATAATTCCTTTTTAATAAAAATTAATTCGTTGCAATTATCAAGGCAAGAATATAATTTCTTTTTAATAAAAATTAATTCGTTGCAATTATCAAGGCAAGAATATAATTTCTGTTTTCAACGAGCAACGCAGGACATTTTCATCTTGCGTAAAATAGTCTAATTAACACCTTATCTACGGATGACGCCATTTGGCGTCAAATTGAAGTCTGATAATCCCGTCGACAAGGTGTTAACAAATATTTTTACGCGAGATAACAATGTTTCAACTAAACTGTTTCAAATGTCACTAAAATAAAAACGTACTTCTTTTGTTAACAATTCTAACAAATTCAACAGAGTCTTTCCACTGTGGTATTTTTCCCTGGACATTTTTATCGCGCACGCATACAATTTGCAGTCCAATTATGACTAATTAGGTAAGCGAAAAAAGTGGCAACAAAATAACGACGCGACGTCGTCGGAGAGTTCGTATCTATGGAAAAAAAGTTGACCTACCATGATTATTCTACACGACTTATAATGTAAGTGCAAGTAACGTAATTCGAACAGCGTTTATATAATCCCAGCGCACTATCAAGTCGTAAAAAGCAGTAGAAGAACTAGATCTTTCTTCTGTTATACTTTTTACTTTAGCTCGCAGGAGCTCGCTCGCCGGATTCGAAACGAAGCATTTTTCCTAGCGACGAAGGACACCGATTCACGTTTTACGTATTAAATCCCCGCCTTCTCAGCTCGAAGTGTTAACGCGACACTTCGGCTTATCGCCGGTATTTATTTCATTGCAGCATTCCCGTAGACGATATCAAACTGTCCGTCGACGGTCATCAACGCGTTTTTTCTCAGCGACGAGCCCCGTAGATAACGCTATCTCCTGCGATAAATAATATACGGCCGACAACAAATCTGATTGAAATATTTTGGGTGTCGATACGCGCTGTTTGGTCGACGCAAATTCGGGGGAACGACGCGGGCCGTGACGTCACGGAGATAAACAAGGAAAAGAGTCGAAACCAATACAGGGAAAACAAAGAACATGGACATTTGAAAATAAAATTATTGGATATTTTTTAACAGTTTTTATATTCCATTTACATCCTGTTTAATATGGTAGTTTAATTATATTATTCACATGTTGGTTATATTTCAGGGCAGCGTCGATTGTCGCGGTTAAATTTTGACAGCTTCTAGATTCAATAGGTGAAAATGAAACGTTATCTGCTCTGCGTTAGTATGCTTGGCACTCGATCGGCTGACGGATCGAGGCGGAACTGCTGTAGGTAAGCGATAGCACGGATTAAGATATAGGCCAACAAACGTCCCGAATTTCAGCCATGTCGGTTCAGTGGATTTGATGCTAAGCGCTACGAGTTGACCCAGAGACCAAGGAAATTGCATTTTTAGTTTCGTAACCACGAATGAACGAACCTCGAGAAAAACTCCGCCATTTTTAGTCCATTAACATTGTCCTCCTATTGCTGTTATAACTGACTTTATTATCGCGTGGCCATTGACAGAGTATTAATTACGTAACTTCGCGAGAAAAAATCGCAGCGACTTAATTCAACCCTTAAATTAAAGAGGAAGGTCCGAGCATTGCATCGCTGCGAACGGCGTGCTTTAAATAAATTCTTGCAGCTCTACAGAGAGCGTTAAACTTTACGCTATATCGGCGTCGCAAACGTGCCCTCAGATTTAGGGGGATGCATGATATTAAAAATTAGAATACTCGTGGGGATGCATGATATGAAAATTATGATAGGGTGTCACAAAGCAGAGAGTTCAAGCTTTAATTTAAAAAAAAATAACATGATTCTATGATAGCTTTTAGCGCAGTTATAGCTGTTCAAAGATCGACCATTTTTTGGTTAAAAATTACTTAAAAATTGTGCTGCCAAGTGTTTAGGGGGATGCATGATATTAAAAATTAGAATACTCGTGGGGATGCATGATATGAAAATTATGATTGGGTGTTACAAAGTAGAGAGTTCAAGCTTCAATCTAAAAAAAATAACATTATCCTATGATAGCTTTTAGCGCAGTTATAGCTGTTCAAAGATCGAACATATTCTGGTTAAAAATTACTTAAAAATTGTGCTGCCAAGTATTAAAGCAGCGAAGAATAGGGAAATTTCGCTGCCATAAACGGAGTTTTACGGTACACTGTATAGAGTAGCGTAGCTGTATTCGATTTTTCGTCCAAAATATTGGGTTTCCAGTTTTAGATCGGCGGCCGGCCAGATTTACCTGGCTAAATTCTTGGGAGCCGTGCCCTCCGGTCAGGCTTAGATAAAGGGATTCGTACACGGCTCGTGTAACCTAACCGATTAAATCAGTCGCCCGAAAAACGGAAGATCCGGGTTCGGAACCGGTCCTCTGACCCTGTTTCCCCCGATCCTCTTTCACCCTATAATTTCCAGAGCCGGGGTTCCCGCCCTTATATTGCGACGCGCGCATTACTACATTACTAAGCTGTAACTTAGAACAGGTCTTGGATCAAGTGCACTATCACACTCGCGCGCAATTAACGCGTCCGAAAAATGTCTCTACCGATGATATATAAATATTGTATTATACGTACAAGCATTGCGCGTGGCTATCTCATCGATACGCTGCGACCATTGCTTTGTAAATATTTATAAACCAGCCGGATCTATTTTAACCTTTCGCGTCTATGACATTTAGGAGGGCGAGCACGTTCGCCGACGCGAAATCTATAGCGAAAACTGCCGTACTCTCATGGCCGATTAAGCGGATCCCATAATAAACAGGCTGTTTTTCAGCCACGATTTTTTCTGGAATTATTTACTCCGTATATAAACGGCCGCCGGTATCTCCGGACTGATTTATTCCGCCGTTCGTTTATTTAGATTCGAGGCATCTTTTTACTAAATTCATTAAAATAAGCGATAAATAGAATCTCGTGTTTTTTGTTGGGAGGTTCGCTCGATTAAGGAGACTGTAAACAAAATTATTGAATTTTATCGAATTTATCTTATCGGGTTTTTTGCGTCAGTGGCGACCACGATTCGTGGACCATTTATTTTATAACCGATTCGGTCTTCAATTTTTTCATGGACTCGCGTTGCTAGTAGACTAATTTCTTAAGGGTAAAACTCGCTGATTCAATTTTGAGGCGAATAAAACCAGCGGAATAGAGTTTCGCGAAATTTTCGAGGAGTTTGCTTCGGCGTTGCGTAGTTTATGCATAATTCCACGGTACGAATCGCGAACAGCTGCAGTCCATTAATTACTTAATTACGGTGACGAAGGTTACGGTATCGGAGGAATGCTGTGCGAGCTATTATATAACGTAAACGCCGTCCATTGTAATTCGATGCGTGATAAATCATTCGACGGAACTGTAGAACGTCTACTCGATACAGTTCGGCCTGCTACGAGATCCTTCGTTAATGACTCGAATCCAAAACGCGGTTGTTCCTCGACGAATGAAATTCCCTTTGGCTGATGCTTAATTAAAAGGTAAGATAAGTACAATAACGCCGGAAATGCAAACTTGGCTAGAATAATAAACCAATCATTTGAAATTACAGTTTCTGTAATCGCGACAAATTTAACCCTTTGCAGTCGAAGCTATTTTATTTCGAAATCCAAAACATGTTTTATGATTTTCATTTCATATAATTTATTGCGATTATAAATATGAAATTAAGGCTATTCGCAAGTACAGAATTTACAATGTTAATAAATAGAAGATTAACATAACCGAGTCTGATATTATTACAAATATTTTGAGAAATATTATACAAATATTCAGTGGCACCTCAGAGACGCAACTCCAGTGCAAACAATTTAATAGCAACAATTTAAAAGTCAAAATAAAGCGACAATAATTTTCAGTTTTCAACCATCTCGCAATTGACTCTACATATTCGAGCGACGCGATTAATCATTTCAAAACATGTTTTATGATTTCTATTTTATATGATTTATTGCGATTTATGCATATGAAATTTAGCCTATTCGCAAATACAAAATTTACAATGTTAACAAATAGAAGATTAACGTAAACGAGTCTGAAATTATTACAAATATTTTGAGAAATATTATAACAATATTTAGTGGCGCCTCAGAGTCGCCACTCGAGTTAAGGGTTAATAGCAACAATTTAAAATCGAAATAAAGCGACAATAATTTTCAGTTTTCAACAATCTCGCAATTGATTCTACATATTCGAGCGTCGCGATTAATCATTTCCTAGCAATAAATTCAGGTGTTCTCGTAACTCTGATTTGTCCGAGGCACCTGGTAATCTCTAATAATAGTCTGATATAGCAGTTGTTTACCTGGACGGCGACATCTGATCGCATAGAAAGATTCAGACATAGCGCGCTCTTTGACCGTGGTGAGTTGCGGCATCGGTCGAAAAGATCCCACGAGTCCAATAACACGCGACACTCCTAATCGTTTGTACCTCGACGAACGCGCTCTCCGATATTCTCCGGGAAGTGGCGGGGCGCTTGCGCCGGCAACGAGTATCGTTGCGAGGCGAAACAATTATCTTTATCGATGCAGGCCGGGGAAGGAACAGAGATTTTAACGAGCCGCAGGATCACTCGGCCGGAAAATTTCCAGCGGCGTTCGTCGCCGATCTCGCGATCGTTCGTCGAACGATGTATGAACAATAAAAGGAGAAGGTCGCGGTAACCACCGATAAAATCTAAAAGTATAATTATTTTTATTAACCGGTTCACTTCGCTTTGAAACGGTCTCGAAACGTTCGCGACTTCTGAAGTCGATCAAAGGATCGTCTCGTCCTAGATCCAGCGAAGCGAAATACAGTAGAGATTGTTAATGAACAGGATTTTATGCGATGAAATTTTAGATTTATTACAGTTATTTAAAAAGGTTAGACTGTGACTCTTTTTTTATAATTTTAATCGACTGCATAATTTTCGGTAAATATTGTCTTCTGTAGTCTGTATTGTTTTTTAACAACGACAAAATTGGTTTTATTTGAATTTCCTGCATTAAATTAAGTTTAAATTAAGTTAAATTAATTCCAATTAAATCTAAATTAAATTAACTTCAATTAAATATAAATTAAATCAAATGAATTTCAATTAAATTTAAATGGAATCAAATGAATTTCAATTAAATTTAAATGGAATCAAATGAATTTCAATTAAATTTAAATTGAATTAAATTAATTTCAATTAAATTTAAATCGAATCAAATTAATATCAATTAAATTTAAATCGAATCAAATTAATTTCAATTAAATTTAAATTAAATCAAATTAATTTCAATTAAATTTAAATTAATTTCAATTAAATTTAAATTAATTTCAATTAAATTTAAATTAAATTAAAACAGTTTATTTAAAAGTTTCTCTAAAAAGGAAACATTTTCGAAAAATCAAAAGTGTTGATGCAGCTAAATATATTTTCACGCAACCTCGGAATCAAATTCGATTTAATTACAACTCTCGATGATATCGAAAAAAGAAAAAAGATGAGAGAATAAATAAACTTTTTATTTATCCAGATCATGGTCAGTTTAACTTTGTTAAATTATGTCCTGACAAGCGCCGCCTGTTATCCTGTTTGCACTGGTCGAATAGGCTAGCATTACGCGAGTGAAACGCGACCGGGGTCAACAACAATTCATAGAAAATATTAATTGTTGTCGTTTGATGAATCGAGTTATTTTCGACGTCGAGTTCAGCGCCGACCTTCGGCCGTGAAGTCTCAAATGGGATTCGAGGGAACTGCGTCGGCGAACGGTGTGGCCGCGGCTGCGAGCCTGCAACGTGCAAGCGCGCAACGTGCACGGTGCATCGCGAAGCCAGCCGCATCGACGTTTATTAATTTTACGAAGCACTTTCCGCCGCGAAAAACTAATTCGGGCGCACGCGATGATCGATTAGGAACCGCGACGTCGCCCGAGAGCCGTCCATTTTATTTCTGTCCGCGAAACAATTATCTGACACGGTGAAATGCGACCTCCGAAGTTCGTCGGACGATTTTCAGTAGAAAAAGAAACGCTCTTTCTGCGAACAAATGCAAATGGAACAATAGTCGATGTCAATTAGACGCTGAGGGAGACGGAGCAATTTGCAGAGACAGGGCGCGTTTGTGCAAAATTACGCCGCGGAGATGTTTCGTGGGAAAGAATTGTCTCTACGACGTAAAAGTGAATTTGAATATTGTTTTCACTTTTATCGAAAATTAAATTTCCTTGGACTAATAAAATAAAAATATAAAATAAAAGTATAAATTAATTTGCATCGAATAGCACGTCGAGCAAAAGCCGAAAATTGGTACACTGTTGCGCAGAATTATTTTACATTTTTATCGATATTTAGAAAGAAAAAGGAAAGATAAATTACGTTTGTATATTTCTATTTTTTTACTATTTTTAATATAGGAATTGGCAAATATGTCTCGTGAAGTTTCTGTTGCGCGTAATTATAGACCCAAAGTAATTTTTACATTATTAACGATATTTAAAAAGGAAGCTTTTGCAAAACCAAAAATAAATTACATTTATATATTTCTGTTTTCTATTATTT
>CM052149.1:10102535-10115035 GCA_028455555.1 Augochlorella aurata
TAGAAATTAATTACAAAATTAATTTTCCATTAATTTAAATTACTGTTTTTTGCGAAGCGCGGACATTGTATCTCGTAAATGCAAATTTTTACGTATACTCGTGTAGGATATTTAGCAATTAGCCGCGAATAAAAATGTTTCTATGTACATTTTGCACGATCAGACGTATACCGGAAGCCTCGAGGCTCTTCGAATCCAGAGAACGACTTCTCGGCTTCGCGCCGAAATAATCGTCCTTCTTGCCACCTTTTATCCATCTAAAATACGACGACATGTTGCACTTGCCACTTCCGACGCACTGTCACAACAATATCAGTCACATAACTTTGGACCCGGAGGTACGGTAATTTCAGCGCTGCAGCAGCTATGCCAATCTCCTGTTAAAACTATGCAAACGATTGAAAACGATATGCAAAAATAAGGCGAGAATGAAATTAAATGAAATTAAATGAAATTAAATGAAATTAAATGAAATTAAATGAAATTAAATGAAATTAAATGAAATGATATACGCACGATTTTTACATTCGACTGCGATAAACAATTTGAGCGATCCTAAAAAATAACTTCTCGAAACGAGTAGGATTTCGTTTAATTAATTACTAGGAGCTGATTATCACGTAATTAGAATTTTTACTAAGCGACAAATAAGATAATCTACGCAAATGCCGACTATTTTCTTCGTAGCCTAATCGAGCGAAATTATTACTCGAGGATCTTCGAATTACTTTCGAGCCGCTCAAACAAGGCTGCCGTTTCAAAGTACACACAGTGAACACGCGTGATAACGATTGTTTAAAATGCAGTTGCCTTTCATTTGCATTACAAGTTCAAGCCGTCTTTCTATCAGCCGATCTTCCAGCTTTCAAGAAATTGTCGACGGTGTATTAAACGAAGGGAACACGCCTCTATGCGTCGACAGTTTACGCGCAACAGATCCGAAACAGATGTTATCGCGACATCGGATGTTCGATTATAAAATCGTCATACCGGCTCGGCTCATTGAAAAACAAATAAATCAGTTCCACTCGCGTCGGCTAGAATCGCCGGTTGGTGTCGCAAAAAGTTAATCAACTATTCATCGGGCATTATCTGCGAACACATATAGAACGAAGACTTAAGCGACACTAAATATTCTCACTTCTGTATTAATTTCGCGATTGGCACTTTTACGAGAAAGAGAGATTTACACCTTTATGATTTATACGAAATTGTTTACATGTTTGAAGATTGACAGAATTGCGTAAATGTTGATCGGAGGGAACGATCTACCTTGCGAATTATATTCAATATATATTTAATTATATATATTTAATTATATATTTAATTTAATATATTAATTTAATTTAATAAATAATATATATTTAATTATATTCAATATATACAATAGTTCGAGATTCGTGGATAAATAAAAGACACGGTACAATTAACAATGTTTTGGTGTTGCAATGTTATAAGCAACGCGGGTTATTTAGACATCGACGCGATAAGGAGCAAATGCGATTATGCGTGCGCCGGGAGGAATTATTCAGACGGAAATGTTCGATCGGCGAGCGAGCATTTCCACGATTTCAATGCTACGCGGGTGACCCTTCCTCGTCATATTCTCGGCAAACAATGGCAGTGATTTACACAGGTTGACGCTTTCGTAAAATGTCCAACGAAAACAGAAATGCATGGCACAGTTCGCTTCCACGGAACTGGGTCGGCAAATGGAGGGAACGCGGAGACAGTCTCGGAACGGAATCCGAAGATTTTTATTGGTATATGGATAGAGAGAGATTTGTATTCAGCCTTTTGCGTCGCGGAGATGCTGCGAATTGCTGTGTCAATTCGAATTCTGTCGAAAAGAATTTCCGATTTAAGATACTATTTGCTTCGACTTCTTCTAGGAGTTCTAACGATACCGTCTCGTGTAACATTATTAGGGAATACACGTTGCCAGGGCGGTTCTTTGAACGCGAAACAAGGAAAATCGTTATCAGAAATGGCTAATTTATGCAGAGATGAATAATTTATGCAAAGATGTATAATTTATGCAATTGTAACAGGAAAATTTAGAATAATTAATAGAGGATAGTTTTAAATATTATAAGATTCATTAATGTTTTGTATGATTTCAATGATTTCAATGATTTCTTTCATAGCTAGGTTCATTAGCACTTTGTCCTTAATAGTTTATAGTTTTTTAACCCTTTGTATTCGAAGCCATTTTTAAATGATTCTTCTGATTTACAATATTTTTATTTGACATGACAAAGTATATATATTGATAATATAAAAATGATCTTGGAACGTGGTACTAACATTAATATTTTGTATGATTTCAATGATTTCTATTATGATTTCTTCCACAGCTAGACTCATTAGCACTTTGTCCTTAATAGTTTATAGTTTTTTAACCCTTTGCATTCGAAGCCATTTTTTAATGATTCTTCTGATTTACAATATTTTTATTTGACATGACAAAGTGTATATACTGATAATATAAAAATGATCTTGGAACGTGATATTAACATTAATATTTTGTATGATTTCAATGATTTCTATTATAATTTCTTCCACAGCTAGGCTCATTAGCACTTTGTCCTTAATAGTTTATAGTTTTTTAACCCTTTGCATTCGAAGCCATTTTTTAACGATTTTTCTGATTTACAATATTTGACATGACAAAGTGAATATATTGATAATATGAAAATGATCTTGGAACGTGGTATAACAATTTTAGTGGTGCCTCGAAGTCACCTATCGAGTTCAAAGGGTTAAAGCACTACAGTTCTGATACGACGCGTGTAAATATTATAGTTATAGCGATTATTATTAATATAGTTATATATAGTTGCAGTCGGTAATATTCGAACAACTTTTAAAGCGCAATAACTTTCCTAGAACTGGTCTCGAATTTGTTTTTATGATAAAGAGACCAGAGTCTACTAGATAATTAGAATGCTTTGTTTAAATCTTGCTATTTCTCAGAATTATAAAAGAAAATAAATACTGTAAATAACTTGACTTTGAGTCAACCGATTTTAATGAATTTTTCAGGATAACTGAAAAAGTTACATTTTGTTTTAATAGTAAAATTGTAACAAACTTTGGTCATTGTTTAGCATAGTCGCACTATCGTCTGGATGTTTCAAAAAGTCTAGTTTCAAAGATCTAGTTTCAAAAAGTATCCTAACATTAACGAGAGCCATAATGTACATTAACATAGTCAAAGAAGACGTTCGAAGACGTAAAAGTGAAGTCGGCGTTCGAACTTCGCAAAAGTTTCCGTTCGTTTGTAATTCTCTCTACGAATTCCGTCACGGCATATTTTTACCCGGTACAAACGCGATGCTTTTTATTTCAATTTCTAATGAACCGCCCGTAGCAAAAAAATCGCACACGTCAAGTTGGTAATGTCGCGCGACGAGCGGGGATCCGTGAAAGAGGGCGAAGTGGGGGTTGAAGACGCAACATCGCCAGGTATTATGTTTAGAGCTTCCACCGGCCGGGAAAAGGGGATCGGAAAAGAGCGCGAAGGAGGGTAGCGAATAAGGAGCGAACTGCTAGCTTTCAATTTAGAAGAACCGAACAATGGAACAGCATCGTCGATGAACTCGAGACATCCTCTATGACCACGAGCCACCATTCAGCGTCTTTTATAGCGCCGCCAACGAAACTCCTCCGAGATACTATTTTCCGTAAATATTATAATAACTAGGAAGACTTCTCGACGAAAATTAACATCCCCCTTGCCTCTTTTTTTTAACAAAAAATTTTAGAAAAACTCAACATTACAACGAAACTCCTCCGAGATACTATTTTCCGTAAATATTATAATAACTAGGAAGACTTCTCGACGAAAATTAACATCCCCCTTGCCTCTTTCTTTTAACAAAAAATTTTGGAAAAACTCAACATTACAGTAGTCGGATTTCTAAGAATTAGCTCGACTGCTCATCCTAACGCCTTCTAACAAATATTGCAACGCGAATTACTCCAAAGATAAACATTAAGAGTAATAATAACTTCGGACATCGCGTGTTGCGTCTACGCTAACATTACGCAAACTGTCTATACCACTGTCTTCCTCTTAACAACTGCATTAGCAGTACGAAGCAACATCAATTGTTAATTATTCCCAAGATAAACGTTCGCGCAGGTTGCGCTGTCGAACAAAAAAGCTAAATGAGATTTACAATTCCAATTAATAGCGTTTCCTTGACTGTCGGAAGAATGTATTAGCACGGCAAACGCTCTGCCGCGGAAAACTTTTAAACAATCGAATCCCCCGTGTTTCGCGTATCTGTATCGAGTCGAAGGCGATAGTCGAAAATTGCGCTCAAGAATTCGTTGCACGGATAACAAAGGTGAAAAACGGCTCGCGCGTGTTCCAACGACGCGATACGCACGCTTTGCTATAGAATCGTCTCGCGGGCGATTAACGAGCGAAACAAGTGAACTAGTTGCGACACACGCGCGTGATTCAGCGAGGAAAGATGCGCGCGCTTTCCTAGCACCTTTAGCGTTCCAAGTTCCGCGAGTCACTGAGTGAAAAACACTCCTTTGAGCCCGTCTTTTTCTCAGCACCGGAGTCGCACATTACCCACACGCAAATCTGCCGGTCACATATGCATGCACACACGCGCCTCCTCCCACCGAAATCCGAACGTCGTACTGCTTTCGCGGTTATTTAAATCAAGGACTCGTCTGTATTGTCTCAGCATTACGTACATCGGGGCTAAAGAGCCGGCGCTCCGACTCGCGGCCCTTCGAAATCAACGACTTCCGATCCTTGGAAACGACGCATGGACGACATTAGGCGCGTTTTATCCCAGAAGTTTAAGGCACGTTTCATCGAGTAATGAGTAATTAAAGCGCATCGTTTGTTTATTTAATAAATGGTTCGATAAGGAAGTCATTGGCGAAGCAGTGCGTGTATAGTATAATCGCTTCTCCTGGAGTTAGGGTAGAAACATAATTATTGAGATGCATTTAAGCAGAGTTAGAAGACTACTAGACACTTGTAAGTAGACTCCATATTGCTAAGTTGGAGTGCAAATAGGTCGAAATACGTGTTAAAAGCCGGTGGATCAGCAAAGATCTGCATTATGGCAAGGATCGTCAATCATAGTCTAAGAAATCAATCTCAGATTAAAGAAATAGAATCAGGTTAAAGAAATATTGGAATGATGTTGATATTTAAATATTATTAAAAGCGAGATCTAGAAGTTGCCATTTATCAAATAAAAGATAAGTTAAAATAATATGTATGTAATGTATATTACATATATATGTAATACACAGTGTCACCTCGAAGTCTAAGCTAAATTATGACACAACCACAATTCAGCAATATAAAAACGAAGATAATTAATATAAATTTGCAAAATGAAGATGATATTGCCTCTGTTATTATTTTGTTACATTTCTCATCGAGATTGGCAGCCGTAATCGATAAGCAGGAATAGCAATTCTTTATTGATGCGCAAATCTCGGATAACGCCTGGGGGAAAGAACTCCATTTGCATGCTGCATCGAGTTGAGACGAATAAAAAAGTTCACATTCGTGTGAACTCGACCGTCGACTTTGGCACCGATGTAAATGAAAACGATGGCAAGCAACCGCGACCTTCTTTTCCGAAACGTATTGCTCGCGATAAAGGAAGCCGATGTTTAATTGCTCGCTCTTTGCTTAATCGGTCGCTGCTTGAACAGAGCACACAGCCGACGCTGCTTGCTTTTGTTAGGCAATTGTTCGCTTGGCGCCTCTGCTTGATCCGGGAAATAGAGCGGAATGTTTTCGTCAGAAGCCGACGAGACCGATGTGAGTCTCGAAAATTACTGGTCACTTATAGTGGACCATAAAAGTATTTATGATTAGACGATAACTTTTTTAGATTTTAAATTTTGTTTCTATATTTATAAATTATCAGATGATGACTTTTAAGCAATGTCTAAGATATTGAACGGCTCGCATTATTTGGAGACGCCGGAAGAATTTTCAATTTCCGATCGACTTTTGATAACGCAATTTCCGTCGTTTGGTAAATTATCTCCGCTACACTGCGCTGATATGAGATGGAATGTTACGACGGAACGATGATTAATTCGCTATAAGTCGCCGCGCATCGTAAGGAACGTTGCGACGACGAGGGGCGCATAAATGCTCCGTAATAAATTGCTCCCTGTAATTTTCTCTCCGAGCAATAATTCTGCAAAATTCATCAACGCGGGAAGCAAATACGAGGTTCGAATCCCGGCGAATCCCAATGAAATTTCGTGCAGGCGCGAAAAGCGAAACTGGTTCCAGCGTTAACGAGTCATATGACACACAAAGCGAAACGCTCGGGCCCTCGAACGACAAGTTCATTGAGAACGTGTTTCGGATCGGGCTATTCCGGACCGTGATGCGTTTATCCGGACTATAAACGATTACTATAAAAATCGCGCAAACGGAATCCGCCGGGGAAGCGTGCGGTCCGTTGAGGCACGCGTTACGCGAGCCCGCGCTCGGATACAATTTTTATGGGCCCGCTTCGACTCGGGTATCACCGTTAATTGTACAGGTAAACCTGGCTGTTCGGAATTCCCCCAAGGTCCGTAACGCGTCGCGGTGAAAGGGCCGGGATGCTCGGACTTTATTAAAATAATCAGCGACGCCGCTCGCGTTAGTAACTTCAATGTTTGCACAGATGCAGTTTACGACCTCGTGGCAAACACCGACTGCTCGGGCGGACAGATTTCGAGTTTATGTCCTCCGATACGGCTGTGCGTTCCTTCAGGGATCCGATGGAACGAAGAAATCAATTTTTTAACAACTTGGGGCATCCAGAAAGTTAAACGAAAACTCCGAATGGAGATCTCTACGCGTAATTGTAATCTCTATGAACTCATTGCTAGCAAATTTTTATGCAAAATAAAAAATTATTA
Source organism: Augochlorella aurata (assembly GCA_028455555.1). NCBI lineage: Eukaryota > Metazoa > Arthropoda > Insecta > Hymenoptera > Halictidae > Augochlorella > Augochlorella aurata. Next base: position 10,109,454 of record CM052149.1, read on the forward strand.
TTCAAAAATACTATATTAATATTATAATATTAATATTATAGTAATATAGATTACTATAGAGCAATATGGATTACAGTAATATAGTAGTATTAATATTATAGTATTAATATTAATATTATAATATTGATATTACAGTAATATAGATTACAGTAATATAGTAATATTAATATTATAGTAATATAGATTATAGTAATATAGTAATATTAATATTAATTAATTAATATTATAATATTAATATTAATATCAATTAATTATTATAATATTAATATTAATTTATTAATATTATAATATTAATATTAATATTATTATTACAATTCACAGCGACGTTCTCTAAGCATTTTACGTAGACGCTGTCGCCCTCGCGAAGAATTAGGGGACACCAGGATCCAGGATCGGCGAAGTTAGGATCATTTTTCTCAACAGAAGTCTTCGTCTTCTTTGGACCCATCCGCGCATAATGGCGAGTGTGGCCGAACTATTACGCGAAATGCGAAGTGACAAGGTTTTCTAGTTATAGTCGTCGGGGAGAGAAAAGACGGAGATGCATAATCGTCGACGTCAAAACACGTATTCTCTGCTTTCAGAGATCATCCTTTTGTTCGCGGAGATACCATTGTTAGGCCGGACCAACAGCGGTTCGTTCGTTTCAAAAAGTCACGCTCTGCTGAGGACAGAAACACAGAGAGGCGAAGAAACACGCCGGAATTTCGAGTTCTCCAGTTGCAAGTCAATAGCCTGTGTAAACGATAGATGCGGATCAGATTTTTCCCCGGACGGGGATGTTGCGTAACATGCTTCGCGTTCCGCGTGACAATTTGGAAGGCTGTGGGCTGATTTGTTGCGACGATTTCTTCTTACTATATATCGAATGCGTATGTTCATGGGAAACACTGTATAGTATATATATGTATATAGTGTATATATGTGTCTGATGGTGGATGATATAATTTGCATGCGAGTGAAATAAACAAAAAAATTTAATACGTTTCGTTGTGAAAATATGTGACAAAATGTTTGAAACGTAGGCAGGGACTTGCTGACGAATTATCAAAATCTTGTTGAAAATAAAGAGACGCCAGCGTTTATTGGAATAAAATCAGTCTTTCTGATAATGAATCATATTTCTCCGAGTATCGCTTTTCAGGATACGAACCACATGAAACATTATCCACTGAACGATTGATATTCGATACATTCAGTGAAAAGAGGTTGACGCACAGGCGAGGCATAAGAATAGGCGAAGCATCTTACGGGCTTTCGTGTCTCGGATCCGATTGTCGTACTGATCTTATATTTTATGACTGATTGCAGTATTCCCTTACTGTGGAGAATAATTACACGAGGGACTGTTCAATGAAGTATTATTGAAAAGCAAGAGAAATGTACAAATGAATGTCAGATGAAATTGTGAATAAAGGTTTCACTATATAGTTGACGTTATAAAAGTTAGTTGAGACTGATAGTTTTATGAGATATTTTTATTTGAAAAATTGAGAAGAATCCTTGTTCGAATATATTTCTAAATTGATTGAAAGAATATAAAAATTTTATCATCTTTCCGCTTTAGTGTAATCTTCGAAACTCTCAAAAATATCTATAACATTTGATGAGACTAAATAATATTAACTCACAGTTGAAATGCAGTGTACAGAACACTCGATTCTTACTAATAGATTTAAATTCGTGAAATTTGTAATACAGTAACGACAAGAATGTTCCACAAGCCTGATCAATTTTTGTCAAAACAATACCATGGTATATTCTATCCGATGTTACACCCTTACGTCTGCCTGTTGGTATCTTTATCAACTGTTACTCGCAACGATAAAGCAGAGATCTTCTCTGATTGCAATCTCCCCGACTCAGTCGGTAATAACACAGTTCAGTTTCTCACTGACGTAGCGTTGTTAAATGCAAAATTACCCCACCCGAATATCCAAGCTGTTGTATGCAATTAAATTTACTCACCGCTTTCCGTTTATCCTCCCCACTAAGAGCACTGTGGCTTCTATGTCTGATGAGATCCATAACTTTGCTGACAGGATTCCTGCTACTTTCTGAACCAGCTCGTGGGCGTCCCATAATCTCCCTGCCCTCCTTGTGATCCTTGCTGTCTTTGTGATGATCTTTGTCTGTACGTACATCTATGGACGAACTTCCATGGGAGCCTCTGTGCAATGACTGCTGTAATACAAACAAATGTATTCATCGAATCAGTACATATTTTTTTCAATTACTTTCAAAGAATGTATATCAATCAAATTAATTTCATTAAATCACTCTCGGTCACTCTCTTCCACTGTGACGCTTTACAGAAGTTTCTTTTTGAAATACAAAATTGGGATCACAGTTAATAATCTTGCCTATTCTGATATCTGTCATAGACTCTTAATTCTTTGACCCTAATTAGACTCTCAATTCATAAGACTCCAATTATATGACTCTAGCTAGGATAATTTCTCATAGGACTCCAATTTTATTACTCTAGGTAGAATCATCCTTTGTAAGACCCTAATCATATGACCCCAACTCAGGATTATCTCTCACAGAACGCAAATTATTTGACTCTACTTAGAATCATCTTTTATAGGACTACAATTATTTGATTCTCATTAGGACCATCTTCCATAGGACTTTAATTGTATAAGCCTGATTAGGATCACCTCTCTCATTATTTCAATCTCCAGTTAAGATGCTCTTCCACAGGACCCAATTACATGATTCAGGATCATCATTTTTATGATCGGAAGCGTACCTGCACAGCATTTTTCATATTCGCTATAATACTGGGCTTCCTTTTGCTAGCATCAGACTTGCTTCTTGGCCTGAAGGCGTCAAGGAGCGCCGGTTTCCTAGTAGGGCTGGCCGTGTCATCGACAGTGCCACCGCTTCTTCTACGTTCGACGCTGCTGCTGCGGCTGTTGCTGCGGCTGGTGGATCCAGATCGAGTGCCGGAAGCTTTCCTGCCTCCTTTGCTCGAACTCGACGAACTTGACGGTTCCGCTGGTTGCGGTAGCGGCGTTGACTTTCCGGAACCGGGAGCACTGCCAGAGGTTGGCTTCCTGATAGTCCTCGAGTGTGAACCCCATGTTCCTGTTACATACAACAGACTTTTTTTAGAACAATTGTTAATACCCGAAGTATAAGCTGTCATAAAATGGATCGAAGGTCCAACTTTGCAGTATCCTGAGTTCTCATGTTTCTCTAATGATTCTAGAGTTAAGTGAAAAATTGTTTGATCTAAATTTAGCACAGGTGAACAATATAACTGTAATTTATTTTGCAATATTTCCTTCAAACTGTGTAAATATACTAGTATTTCTTACTATTATTTACAATAAGGAAAGGTCACCGTACCTGCCCGAGGTCTGTGACCCTGGTCCTGGGACGCATGACTCAAATTATCGGCGTCCTCGGTGACGATCGTCGGCAAAGGCTGCGACCCAAGTTCCTAAAAACGAAACGAACACCGTGTATTAGATTTCATAATACATCTGCATAGACATTATCTCGAACACGAGGTAATCAGACACTTTATGGTCGCGTACTTGCTGCGACGTCCAATCAGATATTTCATCGCGCGAACAGACATTTCGTCTACGAAATCAGCAGTTTAATTTTGCGGTCAAGTAGTCACACGTTACGTGCTCCGTCATCCTGTGACGTTGAATCTTATGAATCACGTTTATTTCACAGAAATTGATGCCCCTTAACAATAGTGCAATCTCTCGCAAGTAATTCCCTCGAAACGGAAACAGAGATAACACACACGGAGAAAACAAAAGCGACGAACAAATTCTGAACTTCGATGACTATTTTTTATAGTATAAATGACCATTGTTTCTGTATAAATTATTATTTTTTACCGTTTCTTATCCAACCAGAGATTCCGTCTAAAGAGGTACGAATCAATGGACGCGCACGGTACACAGGTTACAATTGGTTCTCGCCGGGCCCGGCCGCGTGATTAACGGCGAAAAGGGGTACGAATCAATCACGCGACGCAGTCTAACTTTTAAGTGGTGCAAGTGTTCTCGATTACAGTACGATATCCGGTGGCGATTGCTCGGGCGAGAACGCGGAGCGAAAAATCGGCAGGAAACAAGTAGTGATGAAATTTTATTGTCTGCAGATCTGTGACCGTAGGATACAACGATTAGATATCGCTGTTTAATCAAGCCCGCTAGTTGACAAAGCATTTATATTTAGCGATATTATCTCCCGCGACTTTTCTTCAAACGAAGTTCAGATCTGCTCCGCGATATCTTCCCGAGAACGGTCGAACATCGCACAACGCGTCGTTCCGTCGTCTTCTCGAGAATGAAAATCAGAACTCGAATTTCCAAGAAAGTCTTCGGTGATCTCATTCGAACGATATCTAGCTCGGGTATTCCTCGAAACTGCCGCGGGTGGATTGGAACCGAAATTCGGCGAACTGGCGTCACACGATGCGCCCAATTAAGGATTAAGATATCACCGTTGCGAAAGGCTCGTTTGTTTTGTTTCCCCGTCGAAAGCACGTGCAAGATTTTGACGGATTCTCGGCTCTCCTTGCGCAAGATGCTCGGCGGCGGCCAATCGCGTCGGAGGGTTGATTGGCCGGTTTCCAATAGACGACATCGACAGACATTTCCAAAAGGCAACTTTGCGAATGTCTCAACAGATTACAATCCCGGCATTGTTATGTAATGTACATAAGGAAAGCTGCTGGCAGCGTTCCCGTTACAATGACGCGAATTGGATGCTTTATCGCGTACCGAGAATACGAGAGAACGCGGTTCTGCCATAGTTTTATCGACGGTATCTAATGGACATGTATTATAACTGATATATGGGGACGCGTGATACACACGTCGATTCTCCGGTTTCAAAACAGACCTCTCTAAACTGAACACCGGAGATAACGAGGTGTCTTGAACTTAACTAGATCGAATCTAGATTGGGATATTCCAGGCTGACGTAGAATTATTTCGAAATCGAGCGTAGACGACAGCATTTCGACAGAGTCTACTCCGTTATAGCGTCCTACAATTATATATATTCGTAATGCAACGTTACTGATGTATTTTAAAACGGATAAGAAGTATTGTAACTAGATTTTTATAGATTGTTATGCAAAATAAAAATTGGTTAAATCGATTGCAAAAGATATAAATTACAATGCGAGTCTATTCTGTTTTGAATCGTTTCAAAAAACGTTTTTCAAAATTTCAATTCTTCCAATATTTTTAATATTTTAAATCATAACTGAATAATTTCTTTCTATTCAGTCTGTTAGCAACTGACATTGTTGTTGAATATAAATCAGCGAGGCAGCCAACTCTGTCTGGTTCGACACAGGACTGAAGAGGCTTAAGAACCCCCTGCATTCTTAAAGAATTAGCCAGATGAGAAGGGCTTCGCAAAAACCACTTCTAACGCGGAGGACCCCACAGTGTTCAGCCAGAAACGCGTAATCGCTACAGAAACCGGATTCAACAAACCCAATAGAACCCACTCCAAACTCAAATAAACTGTAACGCAACCTAACCGAAACTTATAAGATCTACGCAAAGTATTTTTAGCCTCAAAGACTCGGTGCA
>CM052149.1:10115135-10127175 GCA_028455555.1 Augochlorella aurata
AACGATCGCAGAAAAGTCGAAACGGAGAAAACGAAAGCGCCCTGGTTTGATGAAAGTCTCCGAGATGACGCGACTCGATAAGTCAAGTCCTCCAGTTTGTGGAGCGATAGCATTAACCGGTACATATTTTGAAGTGTACAATTAAGACCTGTCCTTTCCTACGTCGAATAGTCTTATTACGCAATGCCGCGACTATAAACACGGTAAGAAGCGATTAAGATAAAACGGTGATGCGAACGGGGCGGCGATGCCAGGCGATGCTGTAAATTTTGCAGGAGGAACTGTCGAAACTCTGAGAAAACTTGCACGGGAAATATTTCATCTACTAAATGCACTGAGCTATCAGTTGTTAAAAAAGGTGCCGAGCTAACGTTAGCTTTCCCAATCCACGGTAAATCATCGCTGCTTCCACTTTAACGTTACTACCAAATGGACATTTCGAAAGATTTATCCTCCTGTTATCGGCGTTAGAATAAATCTAAATTTTCTTCTCCCTGCAAGAATTGTCAAGCGCAAAGAAAGTCCAATTGTCTCAACTGCGACACAAGTCGTTGAATAAACGGTTAATATTCTGAATTTTCAGTTGCAAAACGATTAATAGATATTTTAGAAAAATTATAATTAGAAAAAGGCGTAAAAAAAGATTATTTATTGTAAATAATGAAAATAGAAATGTTGTTAAATTTAAAAGAAGAGAAATAACTTCATCCCCTATTCCATTCGACATTCTCCACGCAACACACTCACTCGCAGCATCGCCCGTATACTAACATAAATGCACAATGGCTTGAATTCGAGATGCACTTTCCAAACAGACGACGCAGCAAGCCCACAAATACCTGCCCGAGCGAAATAAGTTATCCAGGTGCGAGGGTGTTTCTACGGTGTTCGTAGAATCGTTTTTTCAGTACCTTGTAGGTCCCGGCGTCCGGAAAGCGGTCCAAATACGGCACCAGGGAGTACTTGCGAACTCTGCCGAGCGACACCGCGGACATATTTCGTGACGTTAAACGGAAAACGGCACACGACCGGAGAGCTTTTCAGACATTCATATCCCGGGAACGGACATCGTACGTCCATCGAGATTTCAACGGTGACTGACAGCGCCGGGGCTCGTGGGCGTCGCGACGCAGTTGGATGACTCCACTATCTGGCTGATATCTTTTACATTTTGTCGAGGAACCGTATCGATAATAATTTCCTCCGGAGGATTGTTGTAACACCGTCTTATCGCGGATGTATTGTGATTAACGCGATAAATGGCCGCCTCTCTCGCCGCGACATTCTTGCGCGGTCACGTGAAACGGTCGACCGTGATTTCCAAATATCCTCTCGGTTGCCGCGATTCTCGTCGAAGAGCAGAGGTTTTTCTTGATTTTGTCGCGTCTTTCGACCGCAACTTTGTTACCGGAAAGATACGGCGACCGCGTAATAAACGCGTCGCGTTAGAAAATGCTCGCTGCGAAGCGAGATTCGCTTCGATTGCTCGAAATGCTGTTATACGGCGTGCTCGGGGAACTTTTCGGGCAGCTTTCGAAGCGGAATAACTTTTCTGGAAGCGGACCAAACGATGCGAAATGTCGTTTAGGTATTAGAGGGGCCAGTTTGCTAGACAATGCGTGCGACGATGCAATTTTATGCATGCACGCGTGTATAAAGTAAACTAGTTCTTCTAGCAGCTTCGAGCGATTTGATCTAATTTTGGAAAGGTTGGTTTGAAAGGGGTTGAAGCGATTGCTTTAATTTTCCAATTTGGAGACGTAAATTCTTATCGTTCGAAGACGGAAATACGTATTCGTTGCATAGTAATACCGTTAGGAATATAATTCAGGCGGTGGAATTCTATTTATTAACAATTATATATATTTATTAAAATGTACGCATGCGTAGCTGCTTAACAATTACGTTCAGCAACAGTGAAAACGATAGATGCATTGGAAATGAAAATTGGCTGACGAAATATAATTTGAAAAAATACTCTCGAAAATTATAGTATATTTAGGGGTGAGAAAAGTAAAAACAGATCGATTAAGTAGCGTAACTGCTCCCCTACTGTAGTATAAACATCTTTTCTATGAATTAAAAAAGAATTACAGTGATTATAATTATTAAGATTATTAAAAATCATAATATTAACGGAGACTGCAGACTCATCCCTTATCCAGCTTAGAGTTTGATTATTCCGACGCGTATAAAAGAAAACTGCGCGCAGCCTTAATAAATTACTAAATGAATAAAATTAATAAATCTACAACAATTTGAAGATTCGCCGGCAACTGAATATTCGCGTGGAATAATCGAGAGCTAGATCTCCGGAACGAGAAGTCTAATTTCAAACGAAACAGCCGGAGCACGCGGCTGTTTCCGAACGCGTCGAATTAATTGGAGTTGTTTTCGCGCGCTCTATTTGAGATCTATCTGCGAGGCAAACGCGGCAATCTAGCTTGTAATCGTTTAAGCGCGGCAAGTAGTCAAAACAGAGGAGTAAATCAATTCATTCCGCGGCATAGACGGGTTACGTATGCGGGCTCCGAGCGATCTATTTCAGTTTTTCATTCGAATAATTCCGCAAAGATGGCAGCTGGTCTTCGCTCGAATCGGGCCGCCATCTATCGACGAGTGCAACCAACATCTGCAAATCGTATCTAGAAGGTGCGAGCGATCAATGATAAGGAAATGCACCGAGTACTTTTCTGGCCGCCTTATTGACCGAGTTCCGCCCGAGGAACATGGCCACTTGCTCCGAAGAAAAAGAAAAAGAACAGATTATCGCACGCGTAACGCTTGCCAGCGAGCGAATCTCGATTGTTTACTCGGGTTTGCGAAATTTTCACGGCCCGCCACTCGTTGTTTCCGGTACACACGCGGATAATCGTCGCCTCGCGTACAGCTCTAGAGGGTGGCAGCCATTTTACTGAAAGTGGGACGAACGCTGTAAAATTAAGACCCGCGTTCGCGACATATTGTTACCGATATTTCCGTTGTCTTCTAGCCGAAGACTTCGCGCCGGTTAATTTCGATTCCGTCTCGGTGTTTATTCTTTGTAGAATTTCGCGCGGCAGCCATTTTATATTGAAAACAGAAATATTTAAATTTTACTATTCTTTGCAAATTCTCTACTCTTTGAGCTTTATTCTATTTTATAAAAAAACAATCGCTTGTTCCGAGACGTTAGCAATAATTTTTGAACGATTACAGGGGGATGAAAATTTGAGGGAGTACTTTAGAGATGGTACGACGCTGCGCTCCCTCGATCCCCCGAAATTGCGACTGTAGAGACGCGTAAACGGTGTAACAATCGTGCTTATTTTGGCGGCGGTAGAATTTGATACTCCCGATAAACATCGTTCTCCGAAAGAGAGATCAGCGATCCGGATCGAGGATGCCGATAAAAATCGAGCCGTACATTTCCAGAACGCGGGCCCGATAATAATTCAACGGTCTTATTATTCTTCCTTATTTCGATCGTTGTCCCCGGATGAATAATGGCCGGCCGGGCTCGGCGAACGTATCGGCGTGCTCCCGGCACAATAATGCACCGATCGGACGAAAAATGATCGGAATTATATCGGACGAGTTGAATGATAACCGGCTGTCCGGCCGGGGGATTTCAACGAAGAAAAGTCGCGCGAAAATGTCAGGACTGAAATAGATTAACGACACGCCGGGATGCAATTACTCAGTTCGGATGCCTGTCGCGAACCGAAGGCACGTGTAAAATTCTTTGTACTCTAAAACGGGCATATGAGTCGTCGCACGGCCGCGTTACGCAACGAACAGCGAAATATCGCGAACAACAAATAAAGCGCGTTTACTTCATTTAATTCCGTCGTGCACGTATCGGAGGGAGGGGGAGAGATAGCCGGAGAAGGAGGGGGTGGGAGAAGGAGAAATAAAGAGAAAGAAAGAGAAGGAAAGAGAGAGAGAGAGAGAGAGACAGAGAGGGTCTAAGAGAGAGAGGAAAAGAGCACGAGAACACGTGCGAAACATTCCCGGAAAAGCATGCACCGATACGGTGAAACGTGTTGCAACAATGTTCCATTATGTCAGCGGATGTCGGCAGACGCGTGTGCTCCTCTAAATTTAAAACGCGCGTTTGCCATGAATTTTCTGATTACCCTTTTAGCGCTATCTAATTGCCGGCGAGCGCGGCTCGCGATAAAATAAATGATCCGAGCTCGCGCGGCTCGTAGCGTGTACCTAGCTGTTCTTGACCCTGACATTGATGAAATGATAACGGAAATCATTGGGAATCATTGAACGGGGTTACGTAATTACGTAAGTAGTTCAAGTGCAAAGTAAACGTTTCGTTGCGAGGGAAATTATGTGGTTTAAGGTCACCGCTTTATCGGCGACGTTAAATATCCTTTGTTTCGTAGCGTCGCGCGGTCTAGTCTGTTCTTAGAGTGGACGACCTTCGGGTGACCTTCAACTTGACGATTCAATGCCGAACAGATCCTGCGACAAGGATCTGGGTGAATTTATTTTCACCATTTCCTTTCTTCTATGTTTGTATCAAGCAGTGTTTTAAACGATCGGACTAGTTAAAGAGAATAAATGAACGTTGTTTATGTAATTCAACGTTCATCAACTTTAGCGCTGTGTCATGCGAATTGGGCAAGCTATTTGTGTTCGTGCTGTTATGTAGGAAGCAAGTGTAGGAAGCAAATGTAGGAAGCAAATGAATTCCGAGGAAGGAAGTTCCGCTTTCCGCGAACTTTTAATTTTTTAATACAATAGAACGACTGGAAACGATTAGATACACCCGGCACACCTTGTGTGCGCACGGGGTGGGGCGCGAGCCATTAACTACTTCGATAACTCGATAAAGTGTCATTTCGGCGATAATTATCTTCGCGCGGACGTTGTTTAACGTCAAACAAGCCGTACTACTCGCTGTATCATTTTCGAGATTCTTCGAGCGGCCTACTCCAAATAACATATGTACGAACCACATCGGAAAAATCTAAAGTGTATTATAGTTTGGAAAGATATTCTTTCTCGTAATCAGAACGTACTAATAGGTGAGTTATGGTCTTTTAATCCTAAGGCGCACGATTCCGTAACTACTTGCACCAAAATATGGTGACGTCACAATGAGCTCCTTATGCTAGAGCAAAAAATCTGACGCAATTACTCGTAATCTATTTTACTGAACCAGATATAGAAGCTTCAAATGAATTTCTTTCAATAAAATAACTGTTTATATGTTTTCTGCGTCGATGTTTAGAGTTTTTAAAAAGCGATCAACATTTTTCCTCATTTATTAAGGTCCTCGTCGCTAGCCTGGAGAACACATAAAATAAATTTACATAAAATCGAAATAGAATTTATCGATTATAAGGAAAGCAGAGTAAGTAGAAAATCATTCTTTTTTAAACAATTTTAACCGGTCGAAAATAATATAGCGACATATTCATGATCAATTACAAGGGGAAGAAACTGATGGGAATTCGTAGCCTTTTTTAACAATTTTAGTCAATTGAAAATTGCAATCGCTTCATCGAACAGGAGAAGATTAAACCGACTGGGCGCGTTAAAAATGTTGCAACTCGCAGCGTAAAATCGGTCTCGTAATATTTATTCGCCGACCTAATCCCGTCGCGCGGCTATTTACGCGGGCAATTCACGTACGATGGGATCGGCGAAGGAGGCCTTACGTGACACGGTATCCATCATAACAGTATTCAACGCATTGTAATTCGTCTTTCGAACCGAATCGATAGAGCTTAAAGGAAGCCTTGCGCCTAAGCCCTCCCCCGGCCTCCCTCCGCCGTGAATCATTAAAGCAACCACATCGAGATCTGGGACAGACGATACCGCGCGGAGTTTTTCGGCGCGCACGTGTCCGCGGACGTGTTTTTCTCACCTGCGCGATCATCACGCGACCCCCCGCCGATGATTGTATTCAAATTCCGAGCGGCGAGCACTCGCCACGCTGACCCGTGATTTATTACAGTTCCGGCCGGAACGAAACTTCGGCCGAGTTGTTTCGAACTACGCGCGGAACCCTTCTACGCGGATGCAGATTGTTTCTGTAATAGACTGCGACCGCGTCTGCGGATCCGAACCTCCGTAAATTAGCTGTCCACGGTGACAGATAACTGGGACGCGACTTCCGTAATCTTGTTAGATCAAAATGTGGCTGCCCGGCCAGAAAGAGTTCAAAGCACGCTCGTTTATCCCATTTTCTGCACTCTAAATACGGTATCGTATTTGCGGTGGCTTGGGAAATGTGAATGTACTGCGACTGTTGCGAAAGGCACGAGCCAATTAGGAACATCTTCCTTTTTTTTTAACAATTTTATTTTAATTTCTTTAATTCTTGTAATCGTTTTATTGCTCATTTCTTGTCCGAAAATCCAGAGACCGCTGATCACAGATCATTCAGACTGGAAAATTGTTAGCAAATATTGCAATTTATTGGGTTGCTAACAAAACTTCAGCTGCAAAACTCTGTAGAAACTAAAAATATACTCGATGCAATTTTAAAAGAGTTATGTCAAGGTTACGCGTGACCAGCTTCGCGAGCCTCTGTAAATTGTAGAAATAACAAGAAATGTTTCAAAGATTAATAATTATCAAAGATAAAAGAGCCCTTGCGATGTTCGATTTCTTTCGGCAAATTGCTTTTGAAACTGTTAATCGGTGCTGCTTTTCCCGAATCGGGCTTCGCTTTCTACGCTTCGCGACGAGCGATACCGTGGAGAAAACTCGACTCGCGGCTAATGAATTTTAATTAAATGCTCGTGATCTAACGGGCGGCGGCGTGCACGCGAAGACAAATTCAATCGCGCAGAAACCAGCTCGGGAATCGATCTCGAATCTTCGTGGGATGAAAAAGGACTTAGTTAAGCCGAGGCCCGTGTTCGCAGCGCCAAGGCTTCGTGACCAAGGTAATCTACCCTTTCCAGAGAGAAAGAAGGTAAGGCCCTCGAGGTGCCCCGAGGCCGGTTCGTCGAACCTTCCTTTTTATAACCATGCAACGCCATAGTTATCCGGCAAGGATCGTCCGTTAGCCTGCTTGTTTACGGAAGCTATCGATTCTGCGAGGTCGATTTCGCGGATGCGGAACGAGCGCGTTCGACACCGGCTAAACGCACCTTATAACGCTCCGAAATGAAAATTATGCATCATTCTGCATGAAACATAAGGCCGCGAGTAATCCCGATTTCTATCGTAATCGTTATCACCGGTGTCGCTCGAATTTATTTTCGACCGTTCCGAATCACGCGAATAAAAATATATCGCGCGTGGCTCTCTACTTCAGATTGCACACAATAAAGATTATCTCGATAAGATCGCGGCCGACACGACGCGTCAATCGATGATCGTACGCTCGCGAGATTGGTCGTTCGTGACAACCATAATTCCATCACCGATCGTGCCCAGCGACCACACCTTCCTCGTTGTGAACCGGACTTTAAATGGTCACCGAGCGTGCACACAGTGTTCCATAGACGCGTGATTAGTTAATGTATAAAGAGAAGATCGAAGTTGCTGACGCAAGAGGAGTAACTTTTACTAATCATTTCTAATTAAATCCATCTATCATTCTCACCTAGGTACGCAAACGAGTGGGTCAGACTAACAGGTGTATCGTTCACCAAAACTGTCAACTTGGAGTTGAGCTAACTATAGAAGCCTCGTAATTCATTTTACCTGGCTTTTTAACAATATCTATGGATTACAGTATTATTATCTTAAGACCCCTGTCAAAATTCGTCATCAGCAGTTCGTAGAAACTGAAAGTCCTTCCGGCATTCCCCTAAAGCTAATTCGCAACGCTCTGATCAAGATGTATCAGCTCGATCCGAAGATTACGAACTGTTTCCTGTATATACGCTACAGTTTACGTAAACATATTACAGAAAGACAAACAAGAGAAAAATGTCCGATGGATGTACTTTCACAAGCAAGATCGTTCTCCTGTAACGTTACCGACAACCAAAAGGTGTGTACCATCAACGCAGGTCGCGGAAAATGCGCGCGCGCGCGCGAGAGCGATCGTTTCTTCCTCGCGCTTGAATGGAGAACGAGTTGTACGGATTCGAGAAATATGAATTTCAGTTCACGGAACGTTCAACAACGCGGTTGGAGAAGTATGCGAGTCGCGATGTCGCTGGTCGAAACACGATCCTCAATTTCATTGTGTCGCGGGTACGCGCGGGACACGCTCTTGCGCCATTGACTTTCGCAAGAGTTCGTACCGCGACCACGGTAAACAAATTTGCGAGACCGTTCCTCCTCGCGGCAATTAGTCAATTACTACAATTAGACGGACGGATGGCTGACTGGCTGGCTGGCTGGCTGCGATGCTGTTCGACGCTAGACGGATGCAAAGGAGTTGCTGCGGGGATCGCGTTGTTCCTATTCACGGTTACTTAACACAATTGCGTTCGACGACGGGAGAACAATCTGTTCTACGGGCTTCAATCGGCACGAGCTAATTTTGTTGAACTTTGCCTAAGCCGATAATCGAAACAATTCGAATTACCAAACGGCGCATCGAATTATTGTGCAGCGACTGGGGAGCTCGGGCCACCGGATAACGCCGCATAGTTGAACCCGAAAGTTTTTTCGATATCCCCGGCCGACTAGAACTAATTTCAACTACGGTATCGGACGATATAAATATTTAAACTGACTCGGATTCGGGCGCCGACTGATACAAATCCGATTAAAGAGCTCCGTTTAGTCTAAGTAGACCGCGGGTCTTCGCGTGCGGATTTTTAACAAGTCAGCTGGTGCAAGTTTTTTTATATGAGTTATTGCAATTTTGTCCATATTTTATTTAAACGCAACGTTTGTGTAAGATATATAATTTAATAGAGAGTATACTTGTTAAACAGCTAACCGATCAAAAGATAAAATATTTAATCACATTTTCCTTTTATAATCGATAATTCTTTAGTTAACAAAGGAACTTCTCTTCAATTCAAATTTTTGTAAAATGTTACATTACAAATTTTTGTAAAGTCTTACATGGAAGATCCGCAATGCGATCATAATTCAAAACGATTCAAAATTCCTACACTGCGCGATGACGTAAGAGCGGAAAATTCTCGAAAATTTCTTGAACGAAATGCTGAATTACGTTCCAAGAAATAATATAACACCGTGTACGTATAATAATAGTGTAAATCGTACGGCAAAAATGCAAATAGCAATTTCGCTTTGGGGAATACGCGACGTATGCGCACGGTACACAATATAACAAAGTAAACGTTTTATCGAGTAATTAGAATCGATGTAATGAAGCTTTGCGTCAACACTGAGAACCGGACGATGGCGTACAAGTGTACATTTAATTTTAGCAATAATTTCTTGCGCGAACGTCGCCTCGAAATTATGTACACTCAGAATTATTTTCGTCTGCTTCTATCTACCTGAATCCTGGTGCCTTTGAGATGACTCAAGAACACCCATGAAATTGCGTTAACCAATGATAACGTTACTCTATCAATTACAAGTCAAGTGTTAAGAATTTTGCTTATTTTCGTAGATCGGTTCGATTGCTCGAAGGAAAAAGTGATAATGAATTATTGCATGGCAGAATTGGTATTGAAGATGAAGGGTTGAGTCTCGGCTATTTAAGCTTTGCACGATGCTTGGCAACAGGTGGGGAAGACTGAAGTCTACTCTGTGATAATATAAGACTAAATCGCAGGTAGAGTAACGTGTTAAAATATCTCGACTTGACAGCAGTCGTCTACCATGTAAAACATTTTTGTATCACTATCGGAGGATATTTAACCCCTTGCCGTATCATTTTATTTATAGTTCTAATAATCGCAATCGGGTAATGAAGGGTTCCTGAGGTCATTTGAAGCAACTTTTTCCTTTACAAAAATGTTCTACGAGGCTTTGTTTGCGAGTTATTAACGAAAAACGCTGACCAACGAGTGACGAGCTTGGCTTGCGCGAAGCGACGAGTGGGAGGAGAGGGCTCGCGCCGGCTGATCTCTCCTCTCATTGGTCACCGTTTTTCGTTAATAACTCGTTAACGAAGCCTCGGAGACAATTTTTGTAAAGGAAAAAGTTACCGCAAATCACCTCAGCAATCGCTCACCTCCCAATTGCGAGTGACTTTTAGACCACCCTCCTGCATACTTTCCACAGAAAGAACAGACTTCAAAAAACCCGCTCACCTTTCTCTTCCTCTCCTGAACGAAGTCCACCCTGCGCACCCAGACCTCCTCCGTGGAGTCGTAGTCCAGGGTGCTGGAGCTGCTGGCTTGGCTCTTCATCTCGATGAGGCTGCTGTCGAAGTACCTTTTGTCGAGATGAGGGCTGGGCAGGGGGCTGGTCCTGGAGAAGGTCATGCTGGTGGAGTAGGTCGGAGGATCGGTCGCCGGGAAGGTCATTCCTGGGCCGGTGGTGTGCCGCCTCCTCAAAGGGGGCTTGGTGGCAGAGGTCGGCGAGGTGACGGCGCACGTGGTGAACCTCGACGTGGTGGTCGTCACGTTGGCGGTCGTGGCGGTCGGCGTCGACGCGGTGGTCGCCGCCGCCGCCGCCGTCGTCGTCGTCGTCACGATCGTCGCCTTCGACTCGGACACGGAGGATCCGCCGATCGACTTCTGATCGATCCTCTCCGAGCTGGACTTCTCGGAGGCGGACGGGCTCGAGGCCTTCGAGGAGGCGTTCTCCAGCTTCTCCTCGATGTCCTCGGCCTTCGAGACATCGTTCTTGCTGCCCCCGGTGTTTTCCACCGGCGCGGCCGGCTCCACGTTCTTCCCTGAAACAGGCAGCGGGGATAGGTGAGACAGTGTCGATGATTCCGGCGAGACACCGCGACAAAGGGGCCATTGTTCGGCGCGGCTGCACTCGCGAGCTCGCCGCCACAAAGACGGCCTGTGCGGTTTTGCGATGAGCGCGGCTCGACGAGCCACGGATCGCTCGCGTTTATGCGATCTGTCGCTGCTTTCCTCGTGGCGCAGGTACATACACTTTCTCGCGGACCTTCCGCGTTATCAACACGTTTAGAACGGTAGGGGTCCGTGATCATGGAGTCGTTTGATAGATTGACCCTTGGGCAAACGTTTACAATGAGTCACAACCGAAGTTACTTTTACGAATACGGCTCGCGTTGATCGCTGACTCGCAGATCACAAAGGATGAGCGAAATCGAGATCCCTTTGATAGTATCGGAACAGATGTTGGGATTTGTGACGTCGATACTTAAACGCGAATAATGTATATTGTTTCATGACAATGACTAGGCTCTAGACTTTCGTGCACAATGATTGTCTACTCTAATTGTCTACTCTAATTAATCAATTGATAAAGGAACTACTTAGACATTTACTTTGTGTTGCAATAATTTGATCGACTTGAAAATAAAACAAGTGATTTTAACCTGTCCTCTAGCTTTAGTGTTAATCACTCTCTCAGTTGCTCACCAAAAGGATTATAATTAACACATCAACTACTAGAGAACAACCGCCTAGAATTTGACAAAATCAAGGTACATTAATGAAACAAAAATTGAAAAGATAAAATTTACCTCCACCTCTTTCGTCCATTTCACGTCTTTCAAATTCTAATCAAATACGATTTGCTCGGGTACGTGAACATAATTTCTAAATCTATAGTATATGGATAATGTTATTCTTGTATTCTCCCTCCTGAAGACATGAGAATAGATAGCCTCATCAAACGGATTCCCTCGAATAGAACGATTTATTCGAAAATTGAAATGATAAGCTTAGAGAATGACCGGTTACGTCTCTTTTTTACGTCTGACGAAAGCGAACGTCGGAATAACGAATTCAGTGATACGAGGATAATTGATATTCGAGGGAGGCCAAGGTCAGAAATGAAAGAAATAATTGCACAAGCTTCTTCGAACCGGCAAATCGACCAGGAAAGCCCTGGAATATGCATGTATTTTCTCCCGCGCTTTCCTCGACTTATCTTCCGATGCAAAACTTCCGTGCAGCTTGTATCACAAGTTATGAAACGTCGCGCGTAATTTCGGATTTCATTGAGCAGTAAATATTCGTTCGGTTTCCTTGTTCAGTTCCGCAAGACTCTGCTG
>CM052149.1:10142654-10173159 GCA_028455555.1 Augochlorella aurata
TAATTATTTTAAATCGTCGCAACAAACTTCTAAATTGCTGAATCTTTTTTTAGATTAGGAGAGGTTCTCACCTCAGCCACTAAACGAGTCTCATCCAAACAGTGTTCATAAGTACGTATAACGTAAATCATAACTTGTCATCGAAGCGTTTATAATCATTTAAACGTACGGTCTCCAACCCCTCGAGCCAACTTATAATTCCCAATGAAAGGGCTCGCAACGTTAATTTGCCATTTCTCTCAGAAGTTAGCATTAAAAGTTCCGCAATTGTTAAGCGCTTCGACGGAGGACTATACACCCGCGAAGACTGAAGCTCGGTGCACGGTTTATAAGATTAATACAACGTTTCGAGCGCAACCTTGAACAAACGTTCGGCTTATAAGATAATAATATCGTGACACAGTAACGTAACATTGTTGAGCTGCTGCGATCGCGTGGACGCAGTTTCGCAAATAGACGCACACACCTCTGGAACGCGGGACAGGAGTCGTCGCGGAGAAAACGCGCGTTTCGCAGGCGACGACTTAACCCTTTGACTGCTGAATACTCTGAGCCGAAACGGTTCGCTGGGACTGAATACTTTTTCTCGAGGAAGTCTCGAGATTCCGCAGTCATAAATTTCATAGATTTCATTTTTTCTTATTGATAAGCAACGAGGTATGTTGTTGCACGGATAAAATAATTTCAGGACAAATACAGTAAGACAGCAGTAAATGATCGAAGCCATCGCCGAGCGCACATGTGCGCCCATAGTCCACAAGTACAGCTTTCGCTGGGCGCATATATGCGCCCATAGCAGTCAAAAGGTTAAAAGCACCGGAAAATTATTTCACGAAAGCGTTAAGGGCTCCAGCTGAAAGAGAGTCCCGCGTTAAACCGCGTGTCTCATAGGCGAGACATTGGGCCAGGCAGGTGTGCCACGCGTTGAGCAATTTTTCCGAGCCGCGAGTAACAAGAGCGACGATTACAACAGATTTACTCGGAAGCTCTGCTTATATATACGCGTGTGATCTCATCTTTGGCATCCTCCCGCGAAAACGCTGGAAAACGCGTCGCGCAAGACCAAGGTGAAAACCGACTGCGAAATTGGAGCTCGGATTTCCATGCGACTTTCAACCTTTCGTCGATATCGTTCTGCCATGGTAATCCGTTTCGAGAATATTCCCTTCGTACGGACAAGCAACAACTGTTCTACACCGATCTATTTCGGTGTCGCGATCACTCGAAGCTGCATTAAATCAGACCGTTCGGGTTTTAAACAATTCTATTTTCGAAACACTCCGTACATGAAAGTAAATAAGTTCGTTGCTACTAAACCATTTCTTAGACAAATAATTATATTAATCGTCGTTTAATATGTCAATAGGATAATAGGATAACGATTTTCTTGTATTCCAAAGAGATTTACTCGTTTTCTATGAAATAATAATTTGAACAGTGTTAATCGGATTGCGTTAACCGAGATAAACTATTAATAGCGAATCGAACCATCATTGAACAATGCACTGAACATTCCGATTTATTTATCTATGATTTTTAAGAGAACTATCAACATGTTGACTGCCGCAGAGGTCCATAAAATGAACGCTATCAAACGCAACGTAAAGTTTCATTGGTCAACTGAAAGAAAATAAAAGTGTTTGTTTTACACTTAAAAAATCTGATCACGTCATAAATTCATAGAGATCCGCTCTCCGGTAATAACATTTTTCCTACGAAACGAATGACACGCGAAATGTCCAAATAGATAGAAACGTTAACAACGGAGGACTTCCGGTTCCGAGCGGCCAAGAAAATGGTGAATCGAGTGGACCTTGAACGAGGCGAATAAAACGGTACGTTTTTAAATTTCCTTCCGCGACCTTTTCGACTCGATCACAATAGATTGCGAGGAATGCCGGTTGCCAAGAGTTTTCCGAGTAAAACCAGCGACGACGATGACGACGACGACGACGACGACGACGACGACGACGGGGAAGGATGATGGCGAGCCGCGTCGGCGTCCCAGTCGGTAAATCCCCGTCGCCAGAATGTCTGCAGTGGCGGAAGATAGTCTCCACACACCACCTCCCGACGATCTTGTTACTCCGATCATTAGAACGAGCCCGAGTACCTCGGCCAAATAAAGCGAGAGATGCATCGGCGACAACGCGACCGACAAAGGCCGACGAACGCGCGACAGGGAATCCATTCTTAGCGGTTGTTTAAATTACGAAACGCTCGATGATGGCATCTTGGCATTGATTTTCAAGCGGACAGAACTGACCGCGATCACGTTTACCCTCCAAACCCCGAAAAAGTGGATCTTCCAGCTCGTCGGTTAAGAAATCTATTGTTTCTGGACGAATAGACGCGATGTCCAAGGGTGAAGACGAATTTTGTATGCCACAATTCAAAAGAGTTTCGATTTGTATATTTCCTAGAATGTAAGATTTATGCATTTGTCAAAACAATACTGTGAAGATGGATTTTACTATTGCAATTTTACTATTGCAAACCGGAGATCAATATTTAATTAATATACAGAACAATTCGAGGTCTCAAGATTAGTATTAGGATATTGCTTTTTATTAATGCTTATGCTATAAATTATTCTGCATAAAATGAAAGGATCAAAATTGTTTTCTACAAATCAAGTTGATCTTAAATATTTCAAATATTATGCAACTTACAAGCTCATCGTGATTTTACTAAGTACTATAAACTAAAAGAAATTCTTTAATGGCTGTTTTATACTTTTGTACAATATTAATAGTGCTCCTAATAAAGTGGCAACGTTATAAGATGCTTCTGCCTGGTGGAAAATGAAATTAGATTGAAAACATTCTCAAAACTTAAAGACAAAAATTTATTGTATATTAGAATAGAACCTCTCGCCTCTAGATTCTAATATGCGAATATTTCATTATTCGAATGTTCTGTTACAGACAGAGGAATCTCAGCAATAGACCAGAACACAGATTGGTCCGCATGGCTACGTTCTTGGCTCCGCCGTGATCAAGAGCAGCGAAGCCACGCCTACACAACGCACTATACACAGAGGGAGCGCAGAGAGGACAATCTTATATTGCTAGTGTCTCGTTTCTTTTTCTGACGTCATTCGCCCTGAAGCGATGGTCCAGGAACAATTCAGAGCGCTCCCAAAGCAGAGAGTTGTTACCCAATTAGTACAAAACTCTGTCCAGTTGCGTTCGTTGAAAAATATATATACATATAATTCAGAAGCCAGAAACGTGTGCAGAGATTCTGTTCGCCAGAATCTTTCTAAAAATTCCGTAGAACTAAAACATTCAGTTGAATATTTTAGATTACGAAACTTTAATCTTCAGAAATAATTTCATGTTGCCATCTTGTCCCCACCAAGAAACGAAACAAGACATTGTTTTTCTGTAAATTTTTGTGGAGAGAAATGCTACCCTTGGAGATCTCTTTAAAAAGCGCTCTCATGGCGAAAGATATTTTAAAAGCTCTATAATAAAAATTCTGTGCAAACAAGTTATTTCAGGACGTTTATTAGAAAAACAAAATGGCTTCGTAAGAGAGACACAAACATGCTCGGAACTACGAATTATCCACGTAAATATAACAAAGAAATACCGTATTCGGAATGGCAATTTAACTGTAACAGTTACCTGGAATTGTGGAATTATTTATTGAATAGTATTTCTGACAATGACTTTTTAGATATAAAAATATCGATAAACAAAATAGCCGTTCCTGTTGCAGAAAACAATGTGTTGAGGATAAAACTTTCAAGAACTTTTCTTCGCTGTAACGAGAGAACAATTTGTTAAAAAATTTACCACGTTTTAAACGGAACACGTTAAAAATCTCCGTAACTCACGTCGATCTCTGCTACGTAGTAATTTGCGGTTTAATCAATTAACAACGAACGTTCGAGTGTGTAACCGATAACAAAACACCGTGCATATATGCATACACCAGATAACTCTATATAAAGACACTATAAAACAGAAATATCGATGGTAGCCATATTTAGCTCTTCCGATGCTAAAGCTGATTATAGTCGCCGGCTACACGATATCGATTGTATATTAAGAACAGTAACCGTGAATGGCTGCGACGATACTTATCAGACAAAAACTGCGCGATAATGGAAGAATGAGCAGCAGACGTTGTGTAATCTATTATCAATCTTTCCACATGCCCTCGCAATGAGAATAAATAACCAAAACGCGGTGGAATTGTCCTCACTTTTCGCAACAATATCTCCGAGTGACTCGCCGACTAGTTTACAAAACTAAATAAATAATAAAACACAACCAAGAACGTTCGTACATATTAATTTTCCATTGTACATCTACACGTAAATATTCCATTTGGAAATATCATTCACGCATCCGCCGATTAAATCTGCGGTTGCAATGAAAACACATCGCGCACAACATGCGTCCATTTTCGAGATATTATCGTCCTCAATCCTGAACACTAATTCTTCTTATTAGCAATATTTCCTCGTCTCATTCTTGCGATATAAACGCATCCAGCGGAACGGTAACAAATGAATCACGTAAAACGACGGAAGATACAAAGATAAAAAATAAGAAGCAATTGCAAAAGAGAAATACGTGCAATCAGCATATTCACCGAACGATTAACCACTCTGAAGAATTTATTTTCATGCATATTTCACCGTCAAATCCGTCAATCCCGCGTTCTACGATCCTATCGACGCATAAATCCAAATCATTCGAAGTTGCAACGAAGCAGCGTTTTCCGCCGCGGCGGAATCTATTACGAATATGAGCCACGTAAACGCGGTATGTAATTGTTTCGTTCTCCAAACAGCGGATTATCCGAGTGTTTCGAACGTCGGCTACAAAAGGGAGCGTTTGATAGGTGGTTGATCAACGGGCCCGAACAATGGTGCGCGGAACAACGTGAAAAGAAACCTCCGCCGGGAATAGAGAGAACAGCCGACGATTCGGAGAAAAGAGGACGATGGAAGGGGGGAGGGGGGCAGGGGAAAATCCAGTGACGAATGATATAAAACGTACGGGATTAGAGCGAATCCAATTTGACTTGAATGCGACACGCGGCTGGCAAACTCGCACCGATACGGAAACCCGGGGCCGTGTGTGTGCACGTGCATCATCTCCGATGCCCGGTGACGTTCTTTCTTTCTTCCGCAACAATGCCGACTAATTAACTGGTACGTCTACTCGACCTTGCAATTAATCGTACTGTTGCGCGTGTCTCTACGTGTTTGCTTCCGGCGTAATCCCTGATATACGGCCGATAGTCTTCCCAATTACGCGCGCGGCGCGTTCCAAATTACGCTCTTTCCACCAGAAATCGAAAATTCAACTGCTACACGTTCTTTCCTCGTATCTGGAATTCTTGGCGAATTTGCGAGAGCAATCACATTTTTCTGTGTCCTGTTTCTTTATTTTATTTAGTTTTTTAATTTAGCGATTAAGGCGTCAGCGATCCTCTTAGGCTATTAGAGACCACCTTAGAGGGGTGTGTTGTTAAATAACATTTCTAGCTCCGAGATTATATCAAATGGCGATATCTTCTATCGTTGTTGCTGCGTTAGTTCTTTTCTTTGCCTGTTCAATGATCGAATCCTTCTTCGAAGTCGGCTGGTTTTTATCTGAGTTTGTTGGAATGCTGCTTGAATCATCGATGCCTTCAGATCCAGAGTATTTGAGTGGGGTTCGCGGCGCACGTGTATCCTCCAGTATTTCTATTTCTTCAATGTGTGGGGATTTCCCTGGTCTTTGGAACATGCCTGTTGTCGGTGATAAGTGCAATGGGTACTTTAGTATATTTAGGAAGCATACTAGTGTCAGCAACCAGAGTAGGATAATGATGTGCGTTTATTTACATGGGTATTCTTTGGTTATGCGCCTTCTTGTTTACAAGTGAAATATGTTAATGTATCTGTGTAAAGGTAATCCAGGAAGCGGTCTGTTCATATTCGATTTTAATTTTGTGCACGTTGTCTAGATATACCTGTTGCCGGGAGCTAAAAATGTTTAAATATCCTTTGGGCTAAGAATCTGATATTTGTTGGACTGGTAATTTTGTTATCTTTAGCTTCTATATAATAATCGCCTGTTCTTTAATAATATATAATAATGATCGCTCTGAACGATGTTAGTAGAACGTTGACTATTGTGATTAATTGCTCGACTCAGCGGTCATTTCGGTGAAAAGATTGCGCCGAAACGGATACGACCTTGGGATAAAGGCACTGCGATTATGATACTTCGCTTCCACTCTTTCCTCATGTCGCTTATATCACTTTCAAATTGTATTTTCTTGGAACGTCACGGTAACTGCGTACCTACGGGCCGGCACTCGCGTCACAGCACGCACCGAGTTTGTAAACACGCCCCTACCCCAGCACTACTCCTGAACGATTCGGTGTCTTGTTTCATTTATCGATTTTTGGGTCTATCGCCTTTCCACGTACCCATTTCGATTTTTGTTAAAGCTGATCAAATGAGAGAGATCGAGACTGTTGTTGGACCCTGCCTTAGGCTTTAATTAAAATTTATCTGGGTAAAATTTTGTATCTGGATCTATCGTCACCTTGTATACGAAATTTATGCGGAATCTTGTTGAAAAAGTCACCATAGAATTTATTTTTCGTGTTAACCGTTCGACAGTCTTCTCACTCCTGGTACATGTTCCTCGTTCAGTGAAGCAAAGTGTGAAGCAACGTGTTGAAAACATGGGAAACCGTTCAGGAAGCAGCAAGGGAATTTCTCTACGTAGTCAAGAGTTTATGAGGCTTTATAAACCGCGTTCGATTCAACAGGTGGCCATTTTTAACCTTTTCTTTCGAAACCGTCGGCAAGCAGCAAGAAAATGTTGCGGAAAAAATGAGATTCGATAAAACTTCTACACCAAGATGGAATACAAACAACGAGCGCGTCTGCTCCGCGGGTTTTATTGCGCTTAACAACATAGCAGAACTTGTTTCTTTGAAACTGGTTGCGGTTCCCTTTCTGTAACTTGATCTCGAAAGTAACGAATTTGCAGGCCGTGGAACGGTGCTGAAAGGTTCGACAGATTCACGCTTCTCTGACCGGAAAGCGCCGAAACAAATTACGATGTATAACAACGAACGAGGCGATCAAATGTTTGGAAAGGAACGAGACAGGGCGATCGGAATTGCGCTCGAAAATTTCGAGCGTCGGTGTAAACAAAACAGAACGCGCGCGCCGGGTCCCGTAACGCGATAAACGTATCAAGTCGAAGATCTCAATTTTCCGGAAAATTCAATCGCGGCGCCGGTTAGCACCGTGTTTACCAACACGATGTGTCACGCTGTATGCTCGACGGAAGTGAACAGCGACGGAAAAGGTAGCCCGGCAGAATTTTGTTTAATTTAATCCCCGCCTGTCGGACCCATGTAATGTTTATGTTTACGTATATCACGAAATATAGTTGCGGCTAGCGTCGCGGTTAACTTATTACCCTTGCTCTAACTCAGACTCCGCGAGACAGCGTCGTCATGCGTCGGGTGAAGATATAAACCAACGTGCTGTTACATTTAAAAATATGAAGATAGTAGTTCGACCTCGTGTTAGAAAATTCCACAAAATTATCCTGTACCAGTCATCGGATTAAAATGCTTTAGAAAATAGTATTTAGTGTATTACCACTAATAATGAAGAATAATAAATAATTTACAAGTAATATCAAACAAATCTTCAATAAAACTCTATATATTCAAATACTAACTAATGGAATCCAGACTTGGGTCCACATGGACCCTGAGACCGTCGCTCACGGTCGTAAACGGTCCGCGAGGATTGAACGACTTATTTGGATACTGAATAAGCGATAAATATAGAAAAATATAACCGTGTCAAGATACGGACAAAACTTCGTTGACACGTTGTCAATTATCATGGCGGCTGCTCGGAAATCAAATACTGGAAGTAGAACAGCTGTTTCGTTTTATCTGCACGTTTGGAGAAGGAACACCTGGAAAACTAGAAAACGCACGATTTTCTGGCAACGACAGACACGGTTCAACTGGTGAGTTTTAGAAAATACAAAATGTAAGAAGAGCTTCCGACTATAATTTTCTTCAAAATTATAGCACGCGATATGGTCTGTCCAGAAGGCAAAAGAAATCGATGCCGATTAACCCAGAAAGGACACGGCCAATGCGAATGATTCCGTACGTACGAGATTGAACGTAAGCAACAGTGAATTCAAAGCAAAAGCAATTCGTTCGACGGTAAATCCATGGAGAAGCGCTAACGATATCTGGATGAAGGCATTACAAGCAAAGCAAATCCCGAATGACTAAATAAAAATTAATCTCGTGTCAAGAAACTCAATAGGAAATATTCTCCGATGTAAGTAGATCGTACGACACTAAGCGATTTTACTACTCTGGTTTTGACCTATTCGTTTTTGTCATAAATGTATAAGTTCTGTTATGGAACAGCAATACATTCGAAGGTTTCCGCGTTCGATCCGACATTTAATGTATGCGAAGATGCTTACGCGTTATACGCGTGCATCCCCACCCCCTTCGATGATACCACAAATATTTGGAAAATAGAACGGTGACGCAAGTAGCGGTTACTAACCGGCGTCGAAGTGTTTGCATTGGGAACAGAGTCATATTCGATCTCTGATGGAAGTGGATTCACCGGTCATTTCAATAATTTATCATACTTCGTGATTCACGTATTCCTCTATACTGAGACTGGGGAAAAGGGACGCGAACGTCGGAATAATAGCCGACTAAATGATCAAAATCTTTACTGAATTATAAATATCAATGGTCGATGATTAAATCGTTCTATCATAACATTGATTTTCCCTGTTCCGAGAATAGAATCAGCTGGATTTTATGCATTTATGACAAAAATGACGAGCTATTTGACAAGCCATTTGACACAGTAAAAATATTTAAAAGAATTGGGGAGCTTTCAAGTATTATTTACGACTTACTAAAATCATTGCAAAGAAACGCCCAAGTGGCTGTTGTGTTTTGTAACAGATGCGAGAAGTTTTTATTTTGCATAAAAAACCGCAGTCTA
Organism: Augochlorella aurata; assembly: GCA_028455555.1. Taxonomy (NCBI): domain Eukaryota; kingdom Metazoa; phylum Arthropoda; class Insecta; order Hymenoptera; family Halictidae; genus Augochlorella; species Augochlorella aurata. The sequence goes on from CM052149.1 coordinate 10,151,693, forward strand.
TTTATAAGCACAATTCTTCTACGCAGCTGATGAAAACGTCTTATTAACGTCGATACCGTCCCTTCAGAATAACGATATTTGTATTACTCAGTTTTCGCTGTGCAATTTCAGCCCTCTCGGTGCACAAATTCGAGTGATATCATAATAAAACAGAGAGTGTTTTAATAGAACCTTTATTCCCGCAACGATGCCGAACAGGAAAAAAAGGTAAAACAAAAGAAAAAGCTTTTAACGCGGCGCAATACGCAACGCTTGGTTGCGCATGTAGAGTTCATCGAACGAGGCTTCGATTTACCCGCATGTGTAACAATAATTAACGCGAGTAATTAATAGTCTAACGGCGGCGTTCGACAGTCATACTAATGCGCGCCACTAAGTGATTACGAAAACATTTACACGTAATTGAGCATGCGCTCATAAAAAACGGCAAAGTAAAGATCGATCTCGAGAAATTAATACAGTTAATGCCAATTGGCCGTGCATTTTGTAATTCTCCGTCGAGTTGTAACCGGATAAATGCGGAAAGATGAATACTACTATGTGTACAACAACGGCATTAAAAAACTTGCTACGCGAAGAAAAATGAAACATTTCATTTGTTTATTGCGTAGCGGTAATTAAAAACACGGTATTCCACGAAAAATAAAGACAGACGTCGTATCTAATTAACCTACTGCGATAGAATGAAATGTTTGTCGGTGCGGAATTTATAAACTTGTGCAATAGTTTTTAGAACTTCGTATAGCAACTAAAATATTGAAGCCGGCATTGTTAGATAAACACTCTGTATCGAAAACTTTAAATATACGTGCATCTATACTTATTTGTATTCGTTACTCCCTTCTATTTAAAGCTAAAGCCGAGGGATATAAGAAGTGCTCTCCGCGTACGTATATCTTATATGTAAGGCGTTGCAAAGGAACATAATGTAGGTTAGCTATCTTGATAACTAAACGGAAGTACCGTCGCCAAAATGGGCGTCCATATGGGTATACCTTAGGCGCCCTTACCGAGCGCGGCAATAACTAATTGGAGATTACTGAAGAACATAGGAAGAAAAATATACGTGCATCAAAATAGGAGTGTCAACTTCGTATAAATTCTTGCAACCACAAAGATGTAACTTTTCGTATCTCTTACATCTTGTTCGCATTCAAGCAATTTCAAACAAAAATGGCGGCACAATGTTTTTAAAGAATTCTATAGTTATTCTTTACCATGCAGAAATAATTAAACCAAACTTTACACGTTTGAGACACTTATGGTGACTAATCTAATATAAAAACTGTTCCATAAAATTTACTTGCTTTTTTAATTAATGACCCTTCCCCCGGACTTCCCACCCCGCTAACTAGTACCCTACCCTTTATGCAACGGTACCATGTGCAGCGCGCAAGCACACTCTCGCGAATCTTGAGCAATGAATTAAAACTTTTCCCCACTTATCCGAAAAGCAAATGCGGCACTGTATGCGGTAGAAAGTGTTTATCTCCGCACAGAGATAATTGCCAGAAATTGATCGCGAGGATGAGAGAGCACTACGCTCCGATGATTCCTGCCAGTGGAACCATATGTTGTTCAGCTAGAAGCGGCACGAATCATGAAAAATCGTGGGAACACGTGGCGTGCTCTACGAAATACAGTAAATAAAAATAAACTCACCTTGAAACAATGCGCTGCACCGTGCAAAAATGATCTGGTAACGGTGACGTTAATTTGCGTAATAATCGAGCTGGCGTCTGTCACGATTAATTTCTGTTCCCGACCGCTGTCCCGGTAGCAATAAATTATTAATATCTAGAAGCGTTTCCCATAATACTCGATGTGCTCACTAAGAAATAATTCACCACTGAACTGGTTTACACCGCCAATAAACAGGTAATGCCGGCACAGTGTTTCTCTCCCGAAATCGCTGTTAAGTACGAATCGCTCGGTAACTTTGTAAAACACAGTTGTCGTAAGAACTGATCGCACTTGCTCGTCCTCTTCGTTCTCGTCGATCAAAGCCCGATGTGCAACGTTCCTCGATTTTCTACTAATTCCTATGTATCGGTTCCGTTGAGGTTAGGTTTAGCATTAAGTACGAAAATCATGCGAGCCATTAAGTGACGTCATAACGGGCCCAACGATTCGCCACAGACGCGTCAGGCTACAGATTTTTGTCGCCGAGTTGCATACATTTGCTTCCGGTCTCCCGTATCAGCGACACGCACGTTCCCTGTGCTTCGAGCAGCAGTCGCGGGTTCCACGATCACAGAATCCGATGAATTCGGTATCGTCACAGCCAAATTACCGATTGTACACCGTTCGCTCCTCTAAATTTGGAGCGTTTAATTTATCGGAGCTCGCACTGCCGAAAACGCATTCTCAGTCGTCAACGTGTGTACATGTATACGTATATGTGTCAGTCGGTAACACAAACGCGGAAGGTAATCCCAGAGCGGCGTCGATGAGTCTCCTCAGTTTCCTTTTTCCAAACCTTTCGATGTATCGACCGGCTTCTCTCTCTGTGTATACATATGTGTTTTTTTTTTTCTGCGGAAACTTACGGTACACTAAAGAACACAAAACATACGTCGGATTTGACCTCTTGCAATGGCGAGGAGAGCTCGGTCTCCTTTTTTATTTCGTGTCGGTGAATAAAAACGTTTCGATAGCTATCCGATGAGATCAGTATGCACGCACTGCCGTGACATCCGTGAGAAGAGCATCGTCGGGGCAATCGTCGCGACACAACTTCTCTGTTACTCCCGATTTGTCATTCGGTGCCGGGAGATCCACGGACAACACTTAACCTAAGCGCGTCTCGTAAAAATGCCGAGTGCACCACCGTCGTGGTCTCTGCGTATCGTCGCTTCTAACCTTGAAAATCGGAGTTTCAGCCTGGCAAGTTTGAACTTGACGTGATTAAGTACACAACGATGCGGCGAACATTAGCGGTTCTCGATTGTATATACCGTGGTGCCTCGCCGTAGAAAATCACTGGCTGCGACAAGCTCTTTTCACCATTAGCTTTATTCTTGCTAGCATATACGTCGATCACTCTTCACACCGGACGGATGAATAAACCACGAAGGTTTTTTTATTGAATGGCCGTGGCTATGGTGCCGCGTTATAGGCCGTAAAGCGGCCGGCACGCAGAAAACCGGTGGCAGTCTCGAGAAGCGCACACCCCCGATCGCGCATCCTTCCTGGAGCCCTGGCGAGAGCCAACTGCCCCGCGCGCTTGTACGCCGACATTCAAGGCGATTCCACAAACGACCAGCTGATCGAACTAACGGCCTGCCTGGGTGTCCGACTCACGTACCGACTCCTTTCCTTCACTTAGCTGGCGCATCAGTGTCACTTTCCAACATCGGGCACGGCGTTCGATGCAGCCACTACCGAAAAACGAGGTCGTCGGAACTGCAGTCTACGAATTAAAACTGAAAACGAATGCAAAACCGGAAAAGAGAAACGACAATCGTGCGCCCCCTCCTGTGAACGGTACGATTACCACCTTGTATTAGCGAATTCAATGTTTCATCGTAGGAGGGCACCACTAACCGCAATGGTTGCACAACCGTTCTCCTTGTTCTTTTTATTATGTAGTAAGCAAAGTGTGCCGATATCGTTGCTCGAATAATCGCCCAGCCGGCGACGAAACAAAAGGTTTTGTATTGCTTCAGCGTGCTTTTTAGAATCCGTGATCACTGCATACGACGTGGTTTGTTTAGTGCAGGTCTTTCTACGTGTCTGGTGCTTTTAATGGACCACTGAGTGACACAGGCACGGTAGAAAGTGTACTGACTTTTCTGAAAAATTTTTATACATACATTTATACACATGTATTGACTGTACGAAACCAATACGTGTGTGTGTGTGTGTGTGTGTAGAATTAGCCAAAGAAATTTCAATTAGTAAGTAAAAAGTATAGGTATAGGTCGTCGGTCATTAGTATGAATAGCAATTGTAAACGCGATTTAAAATAATTAGTAAGAGACGAAAAGATGTAAGATATTTATCGAGAGTGTATAATATTGATTGCACTTTGGAATTAAAATCAATGTTTGTATTATCGTTGTAACATGATAAGTGACTGTATTAAAGTGCACCGTATCACATGAATAAGATTAATTATTTTATGTACAAATAAATTTATATAGTTCCTTAATTATACCTTTTCAGTATCAAAACTGATATATTTATCAGGAATATCCGTCAGTTGTACACTGTGTAATGAAAGAGGACATAATAAGAATGATAACAACGTACTTGTACATGCCACATAATCAAATATATTTTATTAAAGAAAGTTTTAAAAAATAGACATGAATTGTATGTATAATATACAAATTTCAATAAACATGATATTGCAACTAGAAATGCGTTATATTATTCGCGTAAAATATACAAATTTTTTATCCCGTAATGATGTAATTATAATTTATATGTATAAAGGGCAAAAATTAATGTAACGAAATTATTTATTTCCATTTCTTCGATTTTGAAAATCATTACAAAAATTAAAAAGGAAAATTAAGCCATGTCTATTTTTTATTTGCACACATTAGATTTCATAGTTTATATTCGGTCTAAAATGCGCAGGCGCGACACATGGCACAAGCTATAAACGTGGAATCAACGTGCCGCATATCATTACATTCACGCAATTGGTTCGCCGATTTTGTTCATATGTTATTTTCGAAGACGTTGTGTTAGAAGGTGTCGGTCATTCAAGTAAATAACGACCAAAAAATAAAAACGATCTAAGGTATCTTTTATTATTTTAAATATTTAGATTACAAATACTCCACTTATTTGACTGACGCAATCATTGCAATATTGTACAGAGAAGTTTTCTGTTTTAAATTTATGTTACACTAATAATGTACATCAACGATTTGTTACAGTGAAAAAACAAAATGTGTGGTATTTGGGCCTTGTTTGGATTAAATGCACCTTTGACCTGCATTTGTGAGAATTTTGGAAAAATAGAACATCGTGGTCCTGAAGCTTTTAAACTTGAATATGACCATGCAGTCAAGGTATAATTAAAACTTCTTAATATCAATGTATTAGTGTAGCGATTATTTAAATTATAAATATACTTTATATTTACAGAATGGATATCTTGGATTTCACAGACTGGCAATTGTTGATGATCTTCATGGAATGCAACCTATGAGACTGTATAAGTATCCTCACCTTTTTTTATTGTGCAATGGTGAAATATATAATCATGAACAAGTAAATTCGATTTTCTAAATTATTCTTCCTTTGTTATTAAAAATGACTAAGTTATATATTTAATCCTCTAGATTGGCCAAGAATATGGATTTAAATATGTCACACAGTGTGATGTAGAAGTGATATTACATTTGTATGAAACTTGTGGTGCTGAAAATGTTGCCAAAATGTTGGATGGTGTATTTGCATTTTGTTTAATGGACATTGAGAGAAGAAGAATTCTTATTGGCAGAGATCCTTACGGTGTCAGACCTTTATTTAAATTATCTTCTGATGATGGACAACTTGGAGTTTGCTCAGAGAGCAAGGTAACAAAATAGTAGTAATTTTTTTCAAGGACACCTAAGATATTACTATATTGAAATGTATATACAGGGTCTTACAGAATTAAAGAAACGAATAATATCAAAATGGACATTGAAACCATTCTTGCCAGGTTATTACGAAGAATATGAAATCTTACAAAGTGGTCGTACGAAATTATCATCAACAGTAAATTATTATAAACCAGGAGACAAACCTAGATTTCAAGTATATACTCCGTGGAATGGTTTGTTCATATGATTTAAAAATACTACCATCAGTGGTGAGAATGAAGATGTAATATTGTATTATTTTGTTTTTAGAATTGAGTAAGACAGATGTACATGAGAATATAAGAACACTCCTTTCAGCTGCTGTGAAAAAAAGACTAATGGCTGATAGAAAAATAGGATGTTTACTATCGGGTGGTTTAGATTCAAGTCTGATTGCAGCTTTGCTAGTAAAACATGCAAAGGAAGCAAATCTGCCATATAAAATACAAAGTTTTGCTATTGGAATGGGTGATAGCCCAGATATTGTTGCAGCTAGACAGGTTGGAGAAGCATATTTTTATATTGTACTATATGAATTATTTGATTCAAATTTGAATTTATTAATAAGCCTTGAATTAGGTTGCAGATCATATTGGAACAGATCATCATGAAATAATTTTTTCAAAGGAAGATATAGAAAATATATTGGAGAAAGTAATTTATCATTTAGAAACATTTGACATTACTACGATCCGAGCTTCTATTGGGTAAAATATCATTTACGCAAGAGGAATCTTTTAACTTAGAAATGTAATAATATTTTCAATTTCAGGATGTATCTTATCTCGAAATATATTAAGCATAATACAGATTCGACAGTAATATTCAGCGGGGAAGGTGCAGATGAATTGGCACAAGGATATATTTATTTCAGAGATGCACCTAATGAATTAGAAGCTCATAATGAATCTCTTCGATTACTTAAAGATATTTACTTGTATGATGGTTTAAGAGCAGATAGGACAACTAGTGCCTGCAGTTTGGAATTGCGAGTTCCGTTTTTAGATCTTCAATTTACAAATTATTATCTATCACTGGATTCTGCAACCAGACAACCTCAAGGTAAAATTAATGAGAATGCTTGAAAAGTATTAACGACAATTTCTACAATAAGTATGCTGCAGGTGGAGTAGAGAAACATTTATTAAGATCTGCATTTGATGACACTAATTTATTACCATCAAACATACTGTGGAGACATAAAGAAGCATTCAGTGATGGCGTGACGTCAATTAAAAAATCTCTTTTCCAAATTATACATGAAATAATAAAAGATCGTGTAACAGATGAAGATTTAAAGGCAGCTCATTTGAAATACTCTCATTGTACTCCAAAAACAAAAGAAGCACTTTATTACAGGTAACACAATATACTTTCAAAGCATTTTCTATATTACTATAAGATGTATCATTTTTGGACAAGACTGTATCATTTTCGGTTTTTTAGAAACATCTTCGAAAAATATTACGAAGGGCAAGCTGAAAGTTTTACGCCATATTTTTGGATGCCTCGTTGGGTAAAGGGAATTAATGATCCATCTGCACGATACATTGCGCATTACTCAGGAGAAAAGTAAAAAATGTTTGCAAAAATAATAAAGAAGGACAAGAATACTGATTATCTAAATTTGTAATCATAGAATTGTTCCTATAACTTTGAAATATATTATACTATGTTATACACAGTGTTAATTTTTTACGTCTAATCAATTAGACTTTGCTCTTTAAGTACAGTTTAAATAATAAGTTCTAAAGAAATTATTTTTTATTCAGAGAAAAAAAAATAATAAATGAATTACCCCTGGTGGGACTCGAACCCACAATCCCCGGTTTAGGAGACCGATGCCTTATCCATTAGGCCACAGGGGCGGTTGGTAAAAGTTGTTTCTTTCTCGAAGTAGTTTTACTCAAACTAAAAAACATGTGCAAATTATATTATAAAAGCAATTTTGACGGAAATATATTTTCGACAATGCATATACAACTTTCAATAATGACACATGACTGCAAATACCTCAAAATGGTGAAAAACGTATGAAACAGCTGCTGTGGGAAATTTCAAGATGGTGACGCATATCTGTAGCAGTCACCTGTGTGTAATTTTTGTCTATGAAACGAGGATAATTCGATTCAAATAATAATGATTTCAATTTAAATTACCAATCAGACAAATTTTAATAGTGAGTGTATTATTATGTTTTACCTTTAACGAAGCTAATGTTAGTAACTTTTACCACTGTTACTAACTTATTTGTTTATTTTTTAAACAATTCATAGATGATGTCAACGAGGTACTTTTCTTTCTTGTCTGGAGTAATAATAGCCTCCTTAACGTGGACTTTCAGTTTGTACCTTTATTCAAGATTATCTGAATACAATAACTTCTTTAATTCAACAATACTAGTATCAAAGAATTTGACATCGTTTAAAAAGCCTACATTTGATCACAAAGTGCACAGTGATCACGTATTAAGATTATATGATAATCTAATAGTTCATGATGAAAAAGAATCTAGTTATAAGAACAGTAAAAGTCTTATAGAACATTTGCAACCTGTGCCAGTAAAACCTGCAGTTACTTTAGGAGATGGTATTGTGTTAATATAATATTTTAATTACCAAGGAAAATGAGTTTTTATATCTTTCTTATTTTTAATGTATTTCATTAATGAAAGTATTAATCTATTTATAGGTTTGGATGAACTAGGAATTGTACGAAATTATGATGATCAGAAAAAACGAGATGAAGGTTACAAGAATTATGCTTTTAATGTTTTGGTATCAGATAACATTGGGTTGCACAGAATATTGCCTGATACGAGGCATAAATTGTGCAAAACACAGCAATATTCCACTAGCTTACCATCTGCCAGCATTGTTATATGTTTTTATAATGAACATTACATGACACTTGTAAGATCTTTACATTCCATTATTCAAAGGACTCCCGATAATCTTCTATATGAAATTATTTTGGTAAATGATTGGAGTGATGACAATGGTCTACATGAAAAAATAAAAGCATACATTGATACTAATTTCAATGATAAAGTAAAATATTTTAAGACTGAAAGACGTGAAGGATTAATAAGAGCAAGAATGTTTGGTGCAAGGAAAGCAACCGGAGAAGTTTTAATCTTCTTAGACAGCCATATAGAAGTAAATGCAATGTGGATAGAACCCCTACTTTCACGAATTGCTTTTTCAAAAACTATCGTAGCAATGCCAGTAATTGATATTATCAATCCTGATACATTTCAATATACCAGCAGTCCTTTGGTAAGAGGTGGATTTAACTGGGGTTTGCATTTCAAATGGGACAATTTACCAGTTGGTACTTTAGAACATGATGAAGACTTTGTGAAACCTATAAGGTAAAATTATATATTTACATATACATACTTCTTTTAGCGATCTTTTAATCATATTTTTGGTGACTGCTGCTAAATAGATCACCAACAATGGCTGGAGGATTGTTTGCAATAAATAGGGAATATTTTACGAAATTAGGAGAATATGATGCTGGCATGGATATCTGGGGTGGTGAAAATCTAGAAATATCATTTAGAGTAAGATAATGCTTTAATTGATTTTATGTCCACTTTAATTTGATAATAATTTGTACTATTTTTCAGATTTGGATGTGTGGTGGAAGCATTGAACTCATTCCCTGTTCAAGGGTTGGACATGTATTTAGAAGACGTAGACCATATGGTGGAAATGATAAACATGATACTATGTTGAAAAATTCATTGCGTGTAGCATATGTTTGGTTAGACGAATATAAAGATTATTTTTTAAACAATGTTAAAAAAGTAGATTATGGCGATGTCACAGATAGATTAAGACTACGCAAAGAATTAAATTGCAAAAACTTTTCATGGTATCTAAAAGAAGTATATCCTGAATTGACATTACCAACCGATAGCAAAAATAAATTGAAAGAGAAATGGGCAAGATTAGAACAGAGGCCAATTCAACTTTGGCACTCTAGGAAAAGAAATTACACTGATGAATACCAAATTAGACTGTCTAATACAGCACTATGCGTTCAGAGCGAAAAAGATGTTAAAACCAAAGGTTCCAAGCTAATATTATCAACATGCTTAAGAGTTAAATCGCAGGTAATTAGGAAATCAAATATTTCTATAAAATAAGACAATAACAAAGACGAAGTTATATAGTTTATATTATTAACATTAACACATTGCAACTTGTGCAGATGTGGTATGAAACAGACAAAAATGAATTAGTCCTCGGTCAAATGTTGTGTATGGAAGGAGCAGAGAAAATACCAAAACTTGGAAAATGTCATGAAATGGGTGGCAATCAAGAATGGCGGCACAAAAGCGATGTAAGTAATTATTAATTTTTCTTCAGGATATATATAACAATTAATTAAATTAAATTATTTATGTACAGAATGGTACACCCGTATATAATATGGCAGCTGGTACATGCCTAGGTGCATTACAAGCCATAAAAGGAAGCCCTGTTGTAATGGACTTATGTACCAAATCGAATAAAACTCTTATAACATGGGATTTAGTACATTCGAAAATTCCTCAACAGAATTAAATAACGGGAAATGAAAAAGCCTATAAACACAATACAAAAAAATGCCAACACGAGGTTGCTCTGCAAACGAAAAAAATGAAAGAATTAATGGAAACTTTGTGATAGAAAGCAAGATATTATTTTTCAATTATTTTATATCACAAGATTAAGTGAGATCATAAGAAACAATTTTATAATTTGGTAGCTAATTCCATAATTTATTAATTAACTTTTTATATCTTTTAAAGTGACATAGAATATTTTAGAAGCTGGTAAATGAAAGTAAAATGCATTACTCATACAATGCAGTTTGCGAATAGTATGACAATATAAGACACCTCCAACAGGAGCAATACTCTGTACAGTACGTATATGTATTTAGATAAGGATGTATTTATACTTGTTGTTTTGTATTTAAAATTTTTTAAAATAAATTACTATTTAAAAGATTTACCTATTAAGTGATTCGTGTATGTTAATTACTGTTAAAAAAATGAATGAAAATTGAAAGAAAGATGAGGTCGTGAATCATTTCCTTTCTGCAATCTCTTACAAACCTTCTTAGTTATGTTTATGTAAATAATTTATTTGTGCAAAGTAGACGAAGTTCGAATTTGTAGACATTTTGTAATTTATTATCTACATTTTTTATATAAATTCATGAAAGGATGCACTTATTTTCTCTTTGAACTTTTTATCCACACTGCAGCAAGCGAACGTTATTAAATAATTTCTTGGCAATGTTACGAATGACAAAAATTTATTCAAGAACCTAGTGTTGGTAGAATTCTGTGTTCTGGTTCTAACGTTCTAAGTTCTAGGTCCTAATTTTCTTAAGTCTGTGTGGTCTGTGGCTAAATCTACTTCTTTTATATCTCGTTCGTGCTTATTAGGAAATTACCAACAGTTGATGTTGGCTAACAATTTCACTATTTTCTAGCTACGCTCATTGGCCCTGTACGGACCCTTAAACGGAGCTTCAAGAGCTCGCCACAAGAGGCGCTATTCTCGCAAAGATTAGCTTTTTCCGTCGGTCACATCGTCCAGTAGTTTGAGCATTCTGCCGCTATGTGTAATGGCGCTATTCTTTATTTACTACTGCATATGATTCGTGCCGCATTTTACATCGTACCTTATGATTACCGCGGCACGAATCATTCATCATTCTCATTTATGATTATAAATAACTATTCCCTGCATTATGTGTAAACAGTTAAACTTCCCAAACATTTCTATTCCTTCATGAATATCCCAATAACACCAGGTTCACGAATTACAAGACGCCATTAATAAGAATGCTTAAAAAGTATTAACAACAATTCCCACAAAGAACATGTTGCATAACGAATATAAAAACATTTACCAAGATTCGATGACGCTAAATCTGACTTAAATCATAAAATATTTTTCCACAATTTCTGGAGTTGTTTGAACTTTCTGGGACTATCACGTACCCTAACGTGACAAGGGATGATTTAATAAAGGACGATGGTGTATATGTATCAGAAACAATTTGTATCGTCAAAGTCGAGTCCGTAGACAAAATGGAACCAAGCCAGCGCGATCGGTGTCAAATTGATCGTGGGAACGGAATATCAGAAATAACTTCGTCTCGAGGTACAATCAATAAAACCTGTAATAATCTGTGCATGGCAGAGCTTGGGACAGAGTTTTCAAGCACGGGAATGGTGGCTCCTGGCACCGATAGATCATCGTTTCCATCTAAAATCCATCCCTAGGAAAATTCTTTTCACCCTTAACTCACAGCAGAAATACAAATGTGGTCACAATGGCTTCGTTGAGACTGGATTGATCGATATTCAACCTCTTGCAAACGAGGATTTTTTAAACATTTAAAATTTTCCACACGACTAGATTATATATTAGATTATATATTATATATTAGATTCTATATTATATATTAGATTCTATATTATATATTAGATTCTATATTATATATTAGATTCTATATTATATATTAGATTATATATTATATATTAGATTATATATTATATATTAGATTATATATTATATATATTACATTCATATATTACTAGATTGTATATTATATATATTCTCAGGACTAGATTATATACTATATAAAAGAGATACTATGATACTATATAAAAGAGAAACACGCTATTATAAATGATTCGTTTGCAACCTTAAGGTATAGACACACGAGCCCGACGTCACCTGTCTAGCGACATCGTCCTCGAAGGATTCGACTAAAATCGACGCTCACGTGAATACTTTACGACACGAGATAAAGTTATAATTATCCATTATAAATTTCACGTAGCCACGAATACGAGACACGACTGCAAGAATCGCGAGCGTTCTAAAATAGCACGTTTTTAAAATTCAAACTGTCCCAGCCACTTCGTTTTAACTCATGCGGATTCGCACGCGGAAGATTTATTTCTACGAGCGAATGTTTTTTGCTTAATTATCTGGCTGATAAACGTAGTAAAACACTCGGAACCCCAAGCTGCTGAAAGCTTTTTTAAACGCTCGCTACGCATACGAGTATACTTGGGCGCGGCACTGTAGACACGTTTTTCAACCCCTAAGTATACTCAGCGTTCCCCGGGAAAGGGCTAATAATTCGTAGACCGCGACACCAGACGCGTAATCGGTAAGCTATAATTAGGTCTCTCATCGAACGAGCTCTCCTCTCGAAAAGAAATAACTAGACCTGAAAACAAGCGACCATGAACCGTACGAAACACTTCGGCGCGTGTTCGCATTATCGTCGCAACCGTGCCTGAAAATTTTCCTAGTAATTGCATTTTCCTAAACTGCATTTCCGACGACGATATTTATCAATTAGCACGCCTCTCAGGGCGACGCGACTTTCCGCAATAGATTACGGACGTGGGTAGCATTGAAAGAGCTTTTACACCGCCGTGTCGCTAATAAAATCGTGACTCCATTCCTCCGGGAATTATCACACCCCTCTGGCATTCGTCCACGCACGGTGCAGCGTCGATTGACTGTAGCTTCCCTATATTCGTCCCTCGGGAAGCGTCTTTTCCTTTTCGCTATTCCATTAAATTAGTAAATAGGGAAGCTCGTTCGTTACCGGGACCTTCCCCGAATCCACAGAAAAACTGTGGCTACCAGGTGATTTTCGCTCCCATCAGATTTCTATTCTATTTCAAACTTCCCGCGATATTTTCCTGTTAAAATTAGAATTTTCAATTATTTTTACAGGGGCGCGTGTCACCGAAAGCGTTCATTAACGTGAAGAACACTTCGGAGAACCTACTTAATTTCCTCAAGTCAGCTCTCAGGTGTACATTAACCCTTTATTTATTTTTATTTACGCCACGAGTCTAACTCACTACAATGGAAAGGGTACAGTGCAGGGCAAAACGCGAATATTCCGAAGACGAACGCGCAGATTAAACGAAAGGAATCGAAGTCAAGCCGCGCGGTGTCTGGGGTGTGTTCGGGGGCGAATCCGAAGTCGAAGGTTAAATTCTTGGATCTCCAGCGTGAAACGTGTCGAGTTCCTAGGGCCGCTTGACGAGGAATAATCGAGTATCGAGAGGAAAGGAGAGGGAAGGAGCCGGCGACGTGCCAAAAACTTGGTCCAGAGAGGCGGAGGACACCGAGGATGGTATTCCTGGTCGGCGCGGAGCGGCGAGAGTATTGATTAAGGGGGTTTCGTCGGGAGGGATCCTCGCAGCCGAGGGGATTTCCTCTCTGAATGCACGGGGATGAATGGAGGGGGTTGCTAGCGGGGGTGTTTGGCCGACGCTGTCGTTCCGGGGTTGCACGCAGGGTGGTGCGTGGGCCACGCATGCGCCGCCGCTTTCCAGGATTCGCACGCATTCGCGTACCTCCGCGTATTTACGGCGCACGGCCGCCGGACCGGGCTCTGCACGTGGCGTTCTCGAGTGATCCGCGGACAAAAGTAAAAGGGGTCGCGAAGTCGTGAAAAATTGAACCGTCGTCCTTGCCAGGAAAATCGCTCGGCCGCGAACGTCTCCAGACTTCTCCCCGACGTGATCTGCAACGAGAGCGCAGGGTGCTCGCAAAATTGTGCTCCGGACACTACCCTCGAGTACTCGAGACGGCACCCCTATCTGTAGGAAATGAATCCGTCCGACTCTTCCAGGGACTCGTTCGTCTCCACGGTCCTTATTCGAAGCTACCGGTGTCGCTTGGAGGGTGTCCAAATTCAGTGATCAGTCGGCTGAGGATCGACTCCAATCGCAAGACCTCCACTTCGCGGCCGCGCCACGTGCGATGTTTCTCTGATTGGTAAGACACAGTGGACTTGTACATTCAAACCCCGGAGGATTAGCAGCGGCGGCCGAGTCGTAATCAGGCTTTCGGCAGGGTCTAGACAGTGTCCAGACTTTCGGAGCAACGCTTTCCAACGAGGTTTTCTTGATGCTCGTCGCGAAGTCGCCGTATCCGTTTCATTGAGTGTCCAGTTGGCGTGTGAGATACAGGTAAATTCATTGGCTGAGGACCAAGGGGGCAGGGATGGTGTCTAGACTAGTGTCTAGACCGAGATAGTGTTGGGGGTGTCCGAAGACGTTGATAGAGACGTCCGTAGATATCATAATTATATAGTAATGATTACGTTATTAGTATTATTATTATTATTATTAATATATATAATAATAATACGTTGGTAATATCGTAATAAACGTCTCTATAATCCACGTCGCAAACTGCATTCGTTCCAAGCGCAGTAAATTCTCCCCAAAACTTCAGCTTGCAAACAGAAATGGACAATTAGGGAAGAGGAGATTGCTCGTATTTTACAGTTCTGACAATCGGCGACTATAAAAATCGTGTCTCCTCTTCTAATCTAGCTAACAATAATAAATAAACAAATTCGCAGTTTCGGCTCTGAAATATTCAAGGTCGATAGCCGATTGCTAATCGGCCGAAGCTCAAAACCGTGCTCTAAACCAGCCCGATCGTTCCTGCGCCAGTTTCGAGCGTCGAATTTCCGCGAAACAAGGTGTCTGCGGTGATCGGTAAAAATTTCGCGAGTCGTGTGTTTCTCGAGCCGTGGGTGCCGCGTGGCGCGCAACACGCGCGCGACGGCGTACACGCAGGGAACACGCAATAGCGAGCGGGGCGCGCGCTCGTCCGTCTCGACAACACCTCCTTCTCGCTCTCCTTTTTTCCGGCATCGGGCGGTCTCCGTCGCTCTCCCGGCGAGCTCTCTCCCACCCTCTCTTTCCCGCCGAGCACCGGCAACACGGAGAACCGGCACCGGCACCGAAGGGCTGCAGTTGCGATCGGATGATCGACGAGTGCGCGTCTGCTTGCTCGCGTCGCCAGGCATGTCCAGTGTCGTCGCCCCGTTGTCGCGAATCCTGTGAACCGTGAGTCGAACCGAGGCGTTCGTCGGCGTCGTGGCTCGCTTCCGTAACGAGAGATGTTCACGGGGATTCGACAGGTAAGCCGGCAATCGACGTATATATACCACAGAGACGAACACAGACGGTTGTTGACGCGTGCCGAGATGCGGCGTCGGTTTGCGATCGTCTCGACGATAGAGAGAGAGGAGCTGCTCTTGGAAGGTGAACCTGTTATCGGTTGTTATTGGCTGCGTTCGTATGGTATCTCGTCCGTGCTACGGTTCCTCGCGAGCTCGCTCTGTTCTGGGGGAAAGATTTTCGAGCGGATAAACACGCGATCTGCGTTCCCCTTTTCTTAGGACTTGCTATGAGGATGCTACGTCGCGAATTACGAAGCAATATTGATTTCTCGCGGGTCCTGCGGGACTTCCAGAGTCCTGATCGAACGGCGAAATTATTCTGCTTGCGAGAATATCGGAACAGTAGTCGCGTCTTTTGTGACATGAGCGCGAGCTGCAAGATTTAGAGGAAACGTCTCGCGAATTTGAGATATTTTATAATCGTCTGGGGATGACTTTGAAGTACTTTCTTCCTGGATAGGGATAAAAATAATCACCTAGGATAAAGAAAGTAACAAATAACGTCTAGGAGCTTTGTGAAAAATCTTCGTCGCAGATTTGTCATATTCTAAGATAAGGGGGTAAGATTCAGGGGGTGAGTTTTCCCATGCGTCGTCCAACGCAGGCATTCCTAATCGAGAATCTCAAGGAATCTCCGGGAGACGTTTCAACAACGTATAAACGCACCTTCTGCTGCGAAATCCAGGGAGGTGTCTCCCAAGGTTCAATCAGAATCCAAGATGGGTCGTGTTTCGAGTGACCCGGCGAGACGAAGCGAGAGGAAAGAAGGGACCGCGGTGCCACGAGGTTCCGTCGACTCAATCGATATCCGCGTCTGAGTCGTCAGTAATTAATCGACGAGTGCCGCGATAATTGCCGGTACTTGAAGTCGCGAAACAGGCAGCGATAAGTAACAGCCGGTCGACGACGATCGCCCTTCGTTTGTGTCGTAAAATGTTTAGCGTGAATTGAACGCGATTGAAATAAATTAGCGAGGCTCGTTGCCAGTGGGAAATTGGGTGCAACGAGTGCACGGCTCGCGTTAACAATAGATGCGTCGAGCTGCTCCTTTCTAATCTGTGGTAAAAATTATTGCGTGCAGATTTATTTAATCGGAGATATGCACCCCCGTTGATCCAAAGAGCGTCGAGCGGAGGATTTATTTATTTGTGGAGCCACGGTATCTTTATTTCGCGATTGTCTGGGGTAATGGAGATAGAATTTTGTTCAATCGACGTTTTCGAAAGCGATAGAGAAATGTTTACATCCACGCGGTGACGAGCTGACGGGCTCGTGACTCTTCGACGGTGCTCGTGCGCGAACAGAAGCCGTAATCTACCGTCCCCATGTGCTTATCCATTACCGAGCCTCTCGTAGTTTATTAACACTCATTGTTGGCCAGTGTTTACCTCTTCGATAGGGGAACACGCATTGATTGGTACCGCTTGTCGAAGGTTCGTCACTCGATACACTCCTCGATACGACGACTTCAAATGCACGAGCCTCGAATGTACTCTCTGCACTGTAACTGTCCCAAAAAGAAGAGTCACGCTGGGTACCGTATCTGTACGCAGCGATATCTCTTTCAAATTTCGTTACTATTTTCTATTATTATTTTTCATTATTATTTTTCATTATTATTTTTCATTATTATATTTCATTATTATATTTCATTATTATTTTTCATTATTATACATCATTTATTATGTATTATCAGACTGCATTTATTTATAGCAAAAATGGGTAACATTCAAAATGGTCAAAAAATAAGAAGCAATAGACCCCCTTCCATTTTTCGACGTAAGTGAGATAAGATAAAATTTTAATAATCAAAATATTATTTTCGAAATATAGAATACGGCATTAAGAGGACAAGATTTCAATGTTTCAATATTAATTTACATATTTTCCAGACAATTTAAAAATATTGCGTCTCGGTCATCCCCGCGAGGGTTAACTCTAGGATTAAAAACATTGGTATACTAAATTTCAGCTTACTACAATTATTACAAATAAAACTGCACTGGGTTCGCCTTGCAATTAATACAGAACATTTTTATTTCGCATAAAGAATCCGCCGACTATATACTACATAATTTATATTTCAAATGAGTCGAAGCAAGTTGCGTTTTTCGAAGCTTCTGAATTACCTTGCTCCCATGATTACTCCACTCGCGGAACATTCGCTCCGCTCGAAAGGGATATATACAGCAGGACTTTTTCGCGAGACTATAGTCCCTCGGCAAAGCTCCGGATTTTCTAATTTAAACGTTTCTATTCTCACACGCGCTCATTAAAAGTCGGCGTTAAACGCGCTCGGCGGAGCGGCAAGTTAAAATTCGAATTTATTCCGCGTTTTCACGTAAACGGAGCGGTTCCCCGCGGCTGAGAAAAATGCTTTCTCGGCGGCGGAATAATGATCGCGAAACACGAAACCGCCGGAGAAAATGAAAAATAATTCCGTCGGCCGATTTTGCAATTTGCTCGGGCCGGCGCCGAGGCGGTCGTTCCGCTCGTCGAATCGGCGCGATCGCGTTCTTTTTTTTTTCGGGCCCGTGTCTCGAGGAAGAGGCGACGCGAGGCGGTTTTACCGGGGCCCCCGGTTAAATGCCGTTTCTTGGTGTGCGCGGTGCGACATAAAGTCGTTAAAGAATTTCTAAGGCGTCGGACAACGGCCTGCCGCCGCCACGAGTCTCGTTACATGTATAGGCGAGCACATATTCCGCTGCCGCGCGCGTACGTACGTGTAACAAGTACACGAATCTTCGCCGTCTTCTTCTGTAATTGAGGTTGCCTTTAATGCGGCCGGCGTGCAATTCTTGTCGCTGATAAATTACTGGGACAAATGTTCGACGAGCGGCCTGTCTGGAAATTAAATTCCAGATTAGACGGAACCGCGATCAAATCGTGCGAACTTGACTGATCGACCTGGATTTCCTCCGTTTTCAAGCTCGGAAATCGGAGATCGCCTCCTCGTGTTCGCGCGGAGCTGCGCTGGATCGCCGCGACGTGCTCTCGGGATTAATCAATTTTGTCGCGATCCTAGTTCAAAAATACGTCTGACTCAATGGCGAGACTTCATCTTCGACAATTTTTACGCTTCCATTTGCTGTCCTCCAGCTGTTATTCGTCACGCCTACGTGTCATCAGCGAGTTCTTTCTCAGCCACGCTCGAAACGGGCGATGTTGAATTTATCTGGGCGATGTACGAAAATTGTATTACATATTGCTTCTTTGTATTTGGAGGAAGACGCTGCTTTGTTATTTTGTTATTTTTGTATATAAACTTTGGGAAAGAATCGCGCTGGAGTGGCGACTCTGTGGCGCCATCGAAAATTGTCGTATCACGTTTCAAAATAATTTTAATAGAATCGAATTTGTTTAGGTTTAAAAGAGTCGATTGGTGTTGCATGTGAGTTATATGACATGGGGATATTATAGGGGTTATATTATCCCCATAGGATAAGGGCAAGTCGCAGAATAAATTCGAATTAATTTTGTTTTTCCTACTTCATCTTGCATATTATACATATTACGTATTTATTATATATTATTACATATTATGTATTTATTATATATTATTACATATTATATATTACTATATATTATTATATATTATGTATTACTATATATTATTATATATTATGTATTACTATATATTATATATTACATATCACAGAAATTAATTCCGTCCAGCATAACACCTATAACCTTAACACCACCGCAAAGGGTTAAAATCGTGTCACATTCACCTGACGAATATACAAAAATTATATTCCATATTACTTCTTTGTATTCTAAAGAGAACGTTGCTTTGTAACACTAGCCTGGGTCTATACATCAACTGTTTCTATTGGGACAGGTAGGGTCAGTCGACGCATATAACGCGGTTCCGCTTTGACCTTCTCTCGCCGCTTTAAATCTCCCTATCGCACAGTAAAGACAAGCCTAATTCGTTCTTCAGAAATAAAATCATAATTGTATATCCCAATTGAATAGCCCAATTTCCAGTAATGAAGCTCAATTAATAGAATTTCGACACAGTTTCGCAGTTCGAGCTTACGCAATTGTTTATACAAAATGGCTGAGAGAGAACAGTGCCAAACAATGTCTCCAATGTCCTATATGACACTGTTAAAAGAACAATAGAGATTATCTACTAAGCCAATCCGCGAGAGGGTTAACCCTTTGCACTCGAAGCCATTTTAACTGTAAACCTAACCTTACTTTTCTAGCTTATAGTATTCCCATTTTATTAAATTGATTCTTCTAACTCATACTAACAGTTTTGCTTCTAACAACTCTTTAAATCTAAATTTTTGTTAGTATAAACATTATTTTGGAACGCGATAGAACAATTTTAATAGTGTCCCAAAGTCACCACTCGAGTGCAAAGGGTTAAAAGCCCAATTTCCAATAGACGAGGACCTAAATCAAAACCATCACGCCTGAATCACAGATCGAGTCTTCATCATCACTGTCTCGCTTCTAAACTAACATTCGAATGAATGTTGATCATCCGAACGAATCAAATTCTGATTACTCGGCATCGATGATTCACGTCGATTACATTGTCGTTAACGCAGCGTCGACGACACGCAAGCGTTCATGCTCCCGACGGCGGAACATTTTGAAACAGTTCCCCCGGGAACAATGCAATTACTCAATCATACAGGCTCCGGCTAATCGATTGCCCAAGCATCAAGGTATTCTTCCGAGCTCGTGACACTGCCACGTCGGTTTTCCATCGACACACGACACCGTTAATTCATGTGCGAATCTCCGGCGTAGTCGAGGGCAACAGCTCGAACTCGAGCACCAGAAGCCATCGTCGAAAAGCCTTTTCCCAGGCGTTAAAGCGCAGCCAAGCGACCACGGCTGAACTTTTAACAGGAGAACGCAGAGGCTCCCTGTAAAAATGTCGCCGGCCACGATTGACGGAGTCACGACTTCGCGCGAACAACTTGCTCCCGGAATGCCCGCCGCATGCAAATAGCGAGAAAACGAGCTCGCGTCGATAAAACGCTCGGCCGATGGAAATTCTCGTAATCGTTGCTTGACGAACGACAACCGGGTCGCGGGCTTATCTCTAGCGTCGCGTCGTTTCCTCGGTGCTCCAGGTAAGGCAATTAGGGGAGCGCTTAGTCGAACTGCTCAATCGTTCTGGGAGTGTCCCGATAAACGACTCGCGATAAGGATCAGTGACACAGTTCGCCCGCTGACAGAAATTTTGAGGAATTCTCGAGGTCCCCGGCAGATGGATGGATGGGTAGATAGATAGATCGATCAGCCGACTGACAATTAATTAACGGTACCAATTGCCCGAGAAGACCGCTGCACAACGCTTGTTCCCCGTTTTCTCCGCGGGAATAAGGAGGTCGCTTGAAACACCGCTAAACGGACTCCTGAAAATTCAGCCGGAAAATCAATCGAGCGAGCAGATAACGGCAAGGCCGCGCATAATTACGCGGTCGCATAATTTCTGCAGCCTTTTACGAAAACCGTGTTCCATTTCCTGCAAGCGTAGACCCGGTTGCGCAACGCGCTCGTTCTCGAAGTCGCTCTCTTCAAGTTCGCTGAAGTCGCGGACACTTTAGACTTTGGACCTAGCAGGAAACTCTATCCGAGTCCTGTTTCTTGGGGCGACACGCGTCAATAATACCTTCCGCCCTTGTCTCGGATCGCAAGAGATTTCTCCTTTGGGATTCTTTCTCTCGAGAGGAAGCGCTTTTACCGAACTTCGAGCCGCCAATTTCGCGGCGCTCGCTTTAGATCCGAGCAGGATGAGGCGCAGCAGGTAGCGTCTCCTTTCACCGGAAACGCCGATAGCGACGGGGGCTCCCTATTTTTCCGAATCGAGGCGGAAAAAGGACG
>CM052149.1:10178783-10192274 GCA_028455555.1 Augochlorella aurata
CGCATCTCTCGCGTTAACAATGCGTCTCCGCGCATCGGGGTGCTCCAGCGAATCCTCTTGAAGCTGAAATCCAGCGCGTCCGAGTAGGAACTGCTAATGACCCCTGCTACCTCTGTTCGCAGCTGCTGAAGGGTAGACACATGATGGTCAGAGTGGGCGGCGGTTGGGACACTTTGGAGCATTTCTTGGCGAGGCATGATCCCTGTCAGGTGAGGACCCTCAACCGCGAGAGCACGCCGCCTTCACCCCACGGCAACAAGCACACCAACTTTCTTCCCATTCGCGCCAAGTACCGCAGCCCGCCGGCGGAATTCGTCTCGGCCCGCTAGCCTAAAAGCACAGTGCCTGTTACAAGTCCACGCTACTTCACGTTCATGCTGCTGTTAGTCTGTTACGTACAAGTAGAGTACACACGACTCGTCGACAGGGTGGCGACGCGGCGAGCTGCGAGGCACACCGGCGCGGTTCCCGTTTCGTCCGTGTGCGAGAAAGGTGACTGAACCGTGGCGAGTTTTAGGGGAACCAGGCTGATAGAGGATAAACGCGGCGCGCCGGCTAGAACACATGGAGCACGATCGATGCCTGAGTCATGGTTGCGGAGCCTAACCGCGACTTGTTCCTTCTTTCCAACCGCTGTCGGGCGCGTTGACGATGTCGAGGGATTCGTGGCTGGTTTATCCGGCTATCAGCAAGGTCCCGCGTGTACCTCGCCGCACGCCTCCGCTATCTCACGATCACATGTCTTCTATTCTATCGCGATTACATGCACACTGGTACCGAGTGCACCTATCTTTTAGATGGATAAGTTATACAGGGGATGGCACTATTTTTTCTTACATGTCATGTAACAACGGCTAGGGAGCACTAATCATTGTAACGTATACGTCCTTGCAAGCGTGTTAATATGCCATCTTCTTGCGCGAAGGCTCGAGCCGGACCCCAGAGCTCTCGCTCGAGCGTTTACCTCTTACTACTCTTTCCCTTCTATCGATTAATCTCGACGAATGTACGTGCATTTACATTTAATCGTTTCCATTGTATGCTATCGAGGCGTGCGTTGCGTTTGTACAGGATGCAGCACGAGGGTGGGGCACCTAAGTGCCACCGTTTCGGTACCATCGGCAATTGCTTCCGACGAGAGCAACGTTCCGCGAGGTCGGTGCAACGAAGCGATCGAAACTGTCTCCTCTGCTGCGCGCGTTTCGAAACATCCGGTCCCCTTCAGTATTTTAAACACAGAAAGTTAGAAAACTGAAGGCGATCCCCGCAGCCCCCTCGCTCCACCCGCACGTGCGAACGCAACCTGCATATTTATTTGTACTTCTACCGTTAATCAGTCGCGTAATAAAAGTACAAGAGTATTTTTTGTACGATATTCACTCGCTTCGTCGCTTAAACGTTTAACCTTTTCGATGCTTTGGGCGTTTAGGGATCGAGTCGGCACGGCGATCGCGCGATCGACGATCCATACTCGGCACGATCTGCTATACAGAGGATGCAGGACCGCGTGCGAGATTGTTCGTTAAACGCTCAATATCTTTATATAGCAATGAAAGGGTTAAGCGTCATGCATTCCACGAATGACAGGCATATTGACGCTTGATTTGGAAATTGTCTAACAGAAACAGACAAGAGGGCAATGCACCTGGTAGAGGTAGCTTTACGACCGCAATGACCAAAGTTCGCAGACAGACGGTGTGTTGAAATGACGCCAGTGACGGCCGATCGGAATGTCGTTCGCTGCGAAGACAAGGATCTACGGTCTAACTGTCGCCATTGTAACAATCGTTGGATCGAACTCGATTAGCTGCTGAAGGCCACGTTTTCCACTTTAGGTCGCCTTTTGGGGCTCTTAGTCCGACGAGGTAGAAAAGATGGTCCTACGATGGAAGAACCTTAACGATGTTCTCGGTCAGACTTAGCATCTTGAAAATCGCTTGGTCCGGAGAGTCGATCTTCTACCAAGTATGTAGTTTTAAGTGTCAGAGAATTCGTGGGAGTTGTTAAATATTTGCAATGGTATCGCGAAGACAGCGAACAGCTGAAATCTTGAGGGCCTCGAGCAACCAATTGACTTACTTCCAACCCGCGGATACTTCGAACTTTACCCACGCACGTGATTAGAGAAGGAAGTGCAATTATGGGCTCGGGTAATGTCAGCCTAGGTCAAGAGCTTCTCCCCTTAACGCTACAGGAAATTCTATGTTCCCACGAACGATTCCGTCTCGCGAAACTACGATTTAAGGTTCACGTCGAGTCTCCCGAGATTGCGAAACGCAATCTGTTCACCGAGACGTTGAAGTATCACTCGCAACCCCGTACTTGGTCATTGCTGCAGCCTGCGAAGGCGTATCCCGTAGTGCACTTAAATATCTCTAGGCACGTAGATAATAAATTACAACAAATGGCAGGGTCGGTCACACAGTGTAACACTCTTTCTCCGTTGTAAATACATTAGTTTTGTTTATCGGGACGCAATTGATACGATGATCGCTGCTAAATTATAATCGCGTTACAGAATGTTACGACACGATAGAAACGGTCTCGTGTTTTTACCATTGTGAAGCTTTTTAATTATACTTTCTGCTCGCATGATAACGTCAAGGCAGTTGCTCTTTTTATTTAGATGTTACAACGGCGATGTTATTCGCCGACCCTGAAATAAATTATCACACGTTTGGCACATTAATCGACGCGTACTCAAAAATCGGCTGAACTATCGCAAAATGCTTCACGATAACTGCCATAATACATACATATATATATATATTTATACATACATATACATATATATCTATGTTTTGTACTTTTATATTAAACACGTAGGCTAAGGGTTTCATATGGAGGACGTTATCGTCGAAATTAAATTACGCGATGTGTTTGTTGGGTTCACAGAAATGCAAGGGCACAGGAATGTGCAAAGGAATACCAAAGCAAAGAAATGCGCGACGAGTATTGTCGGCACGTTGAGGCTATTGTCGTTCGAGGATTTTTTTGTTAGACTTTTTCCTATTCCCTTCAATTGACCATCGTTATCGTAGGATTTTCTGTTTCGCACGTCCCACGGGACCGCGGTCTGCGTTTGGAATTTTTATTACGCATTTTCTTGGCGCAGAGACTGTATTTATTTTGTAAATGGTGAACAACAACATTGCGAGCCGCGATGCAACGAGACTTTGTTCAGTGCGTTCTGTGTAGACTAATTTCTGCTACGCGCGAACGAAGCGATTCCGCCATATTATATATTATTGTAAACGCGTTACTTGGTAAGTCTGTTTATACACGTAAGATTAAGTTGTTTTGTACCTGCTTGCTTCCACGCAGAGCATTGAAAATGTTTTCTTTATCCATTTTTCCTCGCGTGAAGCGAGTATCGTTTCGTCCAAAAATTCAATTTGTTTCAACAGGCAGGCGTCGTGTGACAAATTTCTGGAGGAATTGCGCAATCCCGAAGAGACAATGATTGATTCGAGCAATTTTAGTATTCCCGGAATTAATTTGTGAAAGTTACAGTCGATTGTGAATACTTCGCCGCACGACGACCATTTTCGAATGTATTTTTCCATGACTTGTGATATAATCGTATTGCATATTATACTGTTTTCAATTCTTGCTGCACGTTGGCAACCAAAACAAGCTTTTGTAAAGTCTACGTCATAATCGTTTCATATATTCCACGTAACATGTACGGTTAATAACGTTAGGTTCATGTAAGTACAATGCAATTGTGTTAATTGTTATATTTTGTTGAACAATAAAATATTTAATTACGGACTCGCTCGTTCAACAGGTGACGGAAACTCGATGATGAATGCTGTTCAAACGAGTCGGTTCAATAAGTAACAAATATATTTTTATTTGTTTCTTTATGGTGCATATGTTATTATAAAAGTAACTTAAATTTGGTAAACATCACTGTTGTCATGATTATCAGTCTGGCGTAAGTAAAACCTATAGTTATAAGTAATATAAGAAAAAATTACAGCGCCTTGGAAACTTTGGATAATTTAATATTTCATCATGGGAGTCAATTATCAAATAATTAAGGTAATAATACTCGTTACGTTATGGAGTAAGAAGGTGTGCGATACCGTATTTCTTCTATTTCTTCTTGCTCTTCCCTAGCGTTAACGTGTGATGCTGGGGTTGCTGTGTATACTGCATCTTTCGTCTATTCAATTCTAGAATGTCGTCCTCGAGTTTCTTCCTGCTCTCCTCCACCTTCTTCTTTTCCTCTGTGTGATCTTTTTTCAGCGTATCGAATTTAATGTGTAACTGAAAGATGAATATGAAAACAAAAGTGATCGCTCTGCAAACGAAATTCTGAAATAGTAAAAACGAATAAAGAAAAAACAATTTCTACATCTTTCTCTGCTTCCTTCAATTCAGCCTCTGCATCTTTCACTCTCACTACGAACATCTGCCTCATTTCATCTTCCTTCTGCTGGAGTTCTTGCAAATGGAGGGTTCTCTTCGCTTCGCATGTCTGTTGGAAACTAACTGGTTTGTTCTCGCTATCAACGTCACTGAAGCCCATCTAAAATCGTAGGTAAAAAAATGTATAGTTTTACTGGAACATATATATATAAAAAAAATAATATTTTATATAATTACCTGTTCTAATTGTCTTTTACGATATAGTTCATAATGACGACAATGCGTTTTCTCTCTCATGTCTTCCATGTTCGTCCGTATTAACATCTCACGCAATTTGACGAAATCGCAATGAGATTCATTTTCCACTATATTGAAGAATAATTAATTAATTAAATACTGTAGAAAATATTGATTTTTTAACAACAGTACGATACTGTACCTTGCACTGTACCCCATGGATATTGCCTAGAGCGCATCATTTTATTTCCCACTCGTACAAAATCGGTACTACCGACTACAGCAAAGGGTACATGAGCATTCATACTAGTGTTCACTTCTGTTACACTTTCATCATCAGTGGGAAATTGATAGATATGGACTCCATTATTTTGCAGTTCAGATATGATCTTGCTCTTAAATTTTTGCAATTCTGTCTTGGATATTGTATCTGCTTTAGCAATGATTGGAATGATATTTACTTTTGTGTCAAGCTTCTTCATACACACAAGGTCAATGGACTTTAGCCTGCAATTCCGTATGAATTAAATAATTAAATATTAAAGCTATGATATTTGCATCCAGCACATGTTTTATGCGCATACATACCCATGACCGGTAGGACAAATGAAATATAGGCAAACATGAATGCGACTGTCATGGTAGGTTGCCAGGCATCGCTTTATTTTCAGTTCTTCTTGCAGATAGGCCTCAAATTGAGCATCAATGTAATCAACAACTGCTTTAAAGCTATCCTCCTTATTAATTTGATCTCCATATCCAACAGTATCGACAATAGTCAGCTTCAGCCTAACATTGCTCTCTTGTAACTCATAAGTGTGTGCCTTAAGCTTCACAGATGGAAGATTGTGAGGGCTTGGAGTAGACTCGAAACTTGTATTGAAGAGAGAATCCATAAGTGTAGATTTCCCAAGACCGGTCTCTCCTATTAAAACAATACCGATTAGCATAAAATGTTTACAAGAATGAGTAATATTTCAAACAGAATATGTTCCATACCAATACAGAGGATGTTAAATACAAATCCATTTTGCACAGACTTGTTCACCAATTGATCCGGAAGACTGTCAAATCCAACATGGCCAGATAATTTCAAATTACGTATATTAGATTCCAGCTGAAAGCACGAATAATCCATAAATATTAAGAGCCACGAGCAGACCGGAAATTAGCTGTACTATCTCCAAACGGAGCGATAACGCTTCATCAAGAATACTGTTGTTGTGACAGAAGAGAACCAACGCCCTTCGTGCTCCAAACACTACATATGCGACGACAATAGCCGAGTGTATGTTTGTACACAAAGAGGGACATTCAAACAACAATTTCGGGTAACAATAGTGATCGGAAGAAAGGTAAATAGACGTAAAATTGTAAAAAAAATGACACCTACCTTGATACGTTCAACATCCACCGACGCCATTTTTACTACTAGCGACGCCTGCGTACACTCATACTGCGGTTTTCAGAAGTAAATTCTACACACATGCACACATCCAATGTAAACCGGCGATTCTTAATATGTCACCCGTGTAGATTAAAGACTGTCTGAAAACGAATTATTGTAGTGCACAAAAGTTTAATTCTTATGCTATACGTTACCGTTATTACACAAATAAATAACATTGAATTTCTGGATTTAGTTTAAAAAAAAGTACATCAACGCAAAGTCCATTCATGTACAATCATTCCGTAAAATTATTGTAATGAATCAATAGTACACATTAGTATCGATTGTGCCTATGTAAGAGGAGCGGGACGTGCAATGTATACATAAAAGCCTCCTCGAATTCCTTCGAGAGTTTAAGCTGTCTCATGAATAATTAAATTTTTCAATTTTCGTTTACACGAATATATTCATAGTTCGCAAACAATCCGATGTCACGAAAATATTCATTCCCCCCGTTTCAAAGTAATTGCACACGTGAGCTAACGTATGAAATAAATGTATAATATAAAATTCCATTTACATAGCTTGCACACGTGTTTATTAATGTTCTGCCAAGGGTAGTTGCAGATATAATACAAAGCATGATATCAATAACATAAAACAACGTTCGAATTCATGTTTGCCGGGTCCGAATTTACGAGAATCGGTCTGTTCGTTATCGAAATGGCCAGTCGGTGTTGCAGAGTGTTATTTTTTCGTTAATGCGATTCATAAATCGCGCCCACTCCCACCACGCGTGCGCGCGCATCCCCGGTCAGGTACTTAGGGGCTCAGTTGGTGTTGGGACTGCGAGCGCGTCGCTAGGGTGTTTCGCGTTGGCGTGCTGGCAGACCGCTCATAACAGTGTCTACTTTCTAACATGGCAGATCAATTTGTGTTGTATTATCATGTGACGGGGACAAGCTCTCGTGTATAAGACGATCTTCGTGTAAACTATCGTAGATTCTCCTCGCGGGAGAAACGTGTTGCCAGCGTACGAGTACCGTCGCGATGGCGGACATGAAGAGTCCATCGTTCAGTGACATTAAACGGCCCGAGGAGGTGGTGGCGATGGCGATGAACGACAGCCTGAAATTCGCCGTGCTGATCGGGCTGATCGAAGTCGGACAGGTGTCGAATCGGGAAGTTGTCAACACCGTGCTTCACCTGGTGAGTAACCCTGAACATTTGTGTACACGATCAAGGAGCCGGCCGTGCGTTTCACGGACATTCCCGCCGATTTCGGAGCATCGGCCTAAATCTGTCAATTTGAACTGTCAAACCTCCGTCGGTCCACGCGTTCGCCGTGGCATCGACGATTATCGCTTTATTTATCGTTTATCGAATCGGACACTGTGCGATCACGTCGAGTACGAGGCGGTCCAGCACCGTTTACGATTGTTTCCCGCACGATTCTATTCAACTTTAACCGCTAAACTAGCCTCGAACGTTGCGACACGTTTTAGGGATACACGTCCCTCGTCCTTGCACGGGCTTTTCCCCTTCCACCGGGACCATTTTCAACACACGTCAACTCGCTCTAACACGTTTATAGCTAATAACCTGTACCACGGTTTTATTACTGGCGGTCTGCTTTGCCATTAATGCCTCGTCACTATGCGCGAATTCAGTACGGAAAAGAATTCACGTTCGTTCGGAGTTTTGTTCGGTTTGGTGTGTCGATGCTGGTGGGTCTGAGTGAAAGTAACATTGCTCTTTTGGATAGCCTTGTTTCTTCTTTTATCAGTTGCCGATTCAGGATTACAACGTTCCATTCATACCTTAAAACACATTACAGAAATGGGTATTTTTTTACATAGATTCAGGGTGTCACAAGCTGCAGCTCCGACAATTTATGGTGCTAGGGACGGAACTTATAGTAGCAGTAGAAATATTATGTTACTGGAACGTGCTTTAGTCTGTCTTTTTTTAAAAAAGAACTAAGTCATACCGATGGTCATAATAGCTGTCCTCGTCACCGCGATCACTCCTGGTTCATAACATACGGTTCGCAGGAGTGGGGAGGACAATTATTATGACTATCGACGTACCTCGAGTTTCTTTGGAAAACAGGCTATAGTACTTTCTTTACACAGTAATATGATTGTTTTATTTTTGTTATTGAAGTATGGACGTCAGCTGGACTCTGAACTGGCAGTATGATGCAGTAAAACCAGTCGTGTAAATCTATTAAACTGCAGATATTGTATTTAATGTTCATTCTGGTAGTCTTTAAATATGAAATATATAATTATAATAGCACATAATTTACTGCTACGGTTTATACATTAAGATTATTAGTAGTACAACTGTATATACAGACACAATAATATTATTATACAGTGTTAGTAGCAATTATTCTGTACATTAATGTATATTAAAGTATTCTATTAGAATAACACTTTAATTTCTATATTTATTGTTATCATCAAAAACTCTCCTAACACTTCATTATAATTTTAAGAACAAGTTTACGCGAACAATTCTACATTTCTGAAGTTACTTAACTATTTAGCACGCTCGAAACTATTTTTACTTTCTTTGAAAAAGTGAAGTCGATATATTCGAACAATAACGACTATACCGTTAACGCGGGATCTCGGTATTGGAAAAATCGGTTCGCGTTGCCTTCGCTAACAATATTAATTCGCGTTCGCCGTAGAATCGTTACACCGGCAGAGCCGCGATTCTCATTTCGCGTATTACACGTCCGATTGTGCGTAACGCTCGACGGGGATCGTATTACGTTATAACCGGCTATAGTAAATGTTACACGGCCGTGTAATTACGCGGGGAAATTAGCATGCAACGTCGGCCGAATGATTCCATCTTTGCCCGCTTACGTAGGCACGAAAAGAAATTCCCCCGCAATCTTGTTTGCAGCCGCTCGCGCGCGCGCACGGCCAACTAGTTTTGGAGCATCGTTGAGTTTTA
This sequence comes from Augochlorella aurata, assembly GCA_028455555.1. Lineage (NCBI taxonomy): Eukaryota > Metazoa > Arthropoda > Insecta > Hymenoptera > Halictidae > Augochlorella > Augochlorella aurata. Next base: position 10,187,761 of record CM052149.1, read on the forward strand.
TCAATTAATTAGCCTTCTCGGCGAGGACTCGCGCGGCGAAGAACGCGCGCTCCGCGCAGCCACGTTGTGCAACCGTATGAAAAATATGCAAATGTCCAGGCGGAGAGGTTTACGGGTCATGCTTTTATAGCATTCAATCATGCGGTTACAGCGCGCTCGGCACCGGGAAACGCTATTCACGGGAGGACGTATCTCGTTTCCGATGTTGTTCCTATTTTTCCCGGGATTGCCGGCGAGAAGGCAGCCGCCGACGCCACGTAGAAAAACACGCTTATCAGCGTTCTTACGTAGACGGTTCCCGCGTGGGAAGGTCGTTAAGAGGCCCCCGCGCGTCTAACGAGCCAAAAAGTATACCTGTTTTCTAGGAATTTCGCGCGACAAGAGCGACTCTTCTCCCGTTCCTCGATTCCCGATCGATCAAACGAGCGCACTCGAATCCAGCAATCGCTTTCCCCGCGATTGCTCCTTTTCGTCTTCCTCGGGACCTGGAACAAGTATCCAAGATACTTCGCGATTCGCTTTGAGCATCCATCTCCTGAATCTTTGTTTCCTCAACTTCGGCGCCTCGGAACCACAGATTTCATCTTCAACGCATTCGGCGCACGAATGTATTTCATAATCGAATTTCGACTGGAGTTCGCAGAGAAGTGGGCGATTTTAATCTCTCTTTTTATATATTATCGATCTCGGAACGATTAAGATTTAGAATAGCTTCATGTGAAATGGTGGATGAATTTGTCGCGAGGGAGGGAGCCGGCGCTTCACCCCTGAAGTCGCTTATCAAAATCTTTTAAGATGCTCGGTGAATTTGAAATTTGAATATATAAAAGCCTGATGTAGTGTATAGTCGCGCAACGCGGGCGAACTTTGAAAATTTGAAAAGTTGAGAGTGAGTATATCCGAGTATGCGAATACCTGTCTGTAGACTCAAGGGTGGGAGTACTTCTAGGAGATAAGGGTTGACATAACGGCGTGACGGTTATGCCCAACTCTGGAAATGAAGTATTGAACCAAGTTTTTATTCTCGCGTAAGCTGTTTCTTTTTTACGCGAGATCTTTGACGACAGAGTAGCACTGAGAGAGAGAGAGAGAAAGAGAGAGAGAGAGAGGCTTTAGCATCGCTGCAGTCTCATGTCACTTGCATTATGCATCGACATTTGCTCCGACTGGTTGAGCTCGACATTATCATAACTTCGTCATTTTAAGGAATCTTAATGCTACATATTGCGCAACGATCCTGAAGAGACACCCCTGATGACCTTCCCTCTCCCCTTGCTAGTGTGACATACTACCCCTGGCGTGTTCGAGTAAAATTGCAAACGCGATTGCTGCAGGAATTCGCTCGTATATAACCCTTTGCACTCGAGTGGCGACTCTGAGGCGCCATCAGAAATTGTTATACCACGTTTCGCTGCATTTCATTCAATTTCATTCAATTTCATTCAATTTCATTCAATTTCATTCAATTTCATTGATTTATTTATTAATGCTTTAAACCAGATGGTTTATCAGCAAATACAGAGTCATTAAATTCTGTCGAATTTTGAAGGCTCTTAAATATTTGCAATTGCATTTTACAATTTTTTGACTAATTCAGGCCAGTAGATCTTACAAAGATCTACTGGCTGCATAAATTGTATTACAATTTACCGCGTAAAGAACTGCCACGTAAATTATCAAGATCTCTGGATATCTCATTTGAATTTTGTCAATCGGAAAAATTCAAACGTATACACACATGCACCTAATTATACTTACACACGCAGCGTAATATGTCGCGTATGCAAACCGCGTTCAACATTGCCGCTAATAGCCAATAACTTGTCCTCGTCCAATGAATTGCGACAGACGTTCGATTCGCTTAATACCTCTCCATGATAGTAACCAGTAGTCCGTTGATCTTTGCGAAGCATTACCAAGATTTCCACCTTCCCCGCGCTATGTACAATCTCACCGTAAAATAGACTCCATTCTGTTATCCCTAAAACAATGTACGAGCTTCGAGTTTCCTATCGTCGCACGCAGCACGTGTACCTGGTCGAACTTTCCGGAAAGACTCGCGGGCCGATAGTCTTCGAACAAACATCGATACTTCCTACCTACGGAAAGCGCCTACGTGTTACACTTACGTAACCCTCTCGCCATGACGATTCTCGAAATGTGCTTACCCCGGGAAACCGGCGGAAAGTTCCGCGGACCAATGAAAGATCGGCAAAAAAACTTCGCGAGAACCGTGCTACGTCCGAACGATATCATTTTGAGGAAGTTCCCCGCGCGTGATCTATTTATACGCGGCTGTTAGAGCGTCCATCGATCACGTCCACTCGGAATCCTTTTTCCACCGGGTAACGACCGGCGAATCTCGTTAAGATTTCACTGAAATTGGCCTGAAAGCTCGGCCGAGCGGGCGAGCGGAGCGGACGTGGGCAAACGCGGCTTGTTCCCGAACTCCAGAAGACAAATACGTAGCACGTGGCAACGATTAATGTCGGCCGTCACGGCTGCACCGTGTTCGCGAACGCGTGCTTCCAGCTTTTTCGATCCCGGCCTCGCGAATTAGCCGCTGATACAGATCCGAAGCTGTTTTCTATTAATCTATCGATCCCCTTTGATCGCGACGGACGCGATCGGACGCGACGCCGACCGGCCCGCTGTTTGCCCGACTCTCTTTGACCCTGAATTAATTAGCGTCATTTGCGGCCGCGTCTACCGACCGCAAAGCGCCGGGAATTTCGGCAAATATGCCCGATTTTCTGCCGCGCCGATTTTCTGCCGAGTCGCGGGACGATCGATCCGAGACACCCCCTCGCGAGAAGAAAGATTAGGTGACTGCGAAGGGCCTTGAGTAATCGAACGTAATAATCGCGTGTTAGGTGCCGGCAGATGTTGCGGGGCCCTGTACCGATGTGTTGGGGAACGCTTGTTTCGTGTTGCAATTAAGCGATACGATCTCCGATAGTCGTCGAGCATCTATTTTTGCTATTCTTGGTGCGCTTTCTGGTACTGTTTTTCTTTGCTATTGTTTTAAGCAGGACTGTACGGTATTGTCTTTAAGACGTCTTAAAGACGTCCTAAATTGGACGATCTTTTAATGTCTGAAGTAAGACGTTTTTAATACCATTTTAGGACGTAAGACGTCCAGACTTAGAGTGGACGTAAAATGTTCATCTTTGAGACGTCCAATGCTTGTAATTAGCGCTTTTGTAGATCTTTCACTTAAAAGAAAATCTATTCTAGAGAATTTATATAGCATACTGGAGCCGTTTATTGAGAGCTGATCAATTACTGTGCCTTTGCTTCCTTATCAGGCATAGCTATCATGATATTCATCGAATAAGCCATACTAAGTATCTCTATTCTTCTATTCCGCCCAATTTTTAATTAAAAAATTGAATATGCCTTATTTAATAAATATATAAATATATCAATTATTATCCTAATAAAACTTAGATGAAAACAAGGTATTTTAGAAGACTTATTAGAAAAAGTTTTACGATATAAATAGAACTAGTAATAAAAAGAACATTAAAATCGTGATTTTCATATTTTTTACACTTGAACATAAATGTGCAAATATTCTAGTATACATATAATATACATATAGGCCTTGCACAAAAAAGGATATTTATTAATTTACGTTTGTTTTTACCGAGATTGAGAAACATGAAAAATAAACATCAGAATAAAAAAAAAGTTATCACGCTCTAGAACTGTTGTTATAAATAGAATCCATTAAAAAGTTCCAGAACATTTTCCACCCTTTGTCTTAAGTATTCGGCCGGTATTGTATTTTACCAGCAAGGGAAGACGTTGGAAAACAAGTTAATTTTTCTGATTCTTGGGATAGTTGTTCGTCCGAGTTAATTCGGCCTTGGTAGCTTCTCTTATAATTGCTTTTATTCACGTCTGGAGTCCAGCTCTGTTTTTGTACTAATTCCTATTGTTACAGCTTGCTTTCGAAAGAAAGGAGCCAGCTTCCATTCAAGGGCTGGCCGTCCAGCCCTATTATGAACTTGGGTCCTTTTTTTCGAGAAACAAACTACAATGAAGGATAGAATGCAGGCCCTTTAAGCATTCGTAGTACGTACAAGCTGACAAAATACGAAAGACTGTGTATATTGTCAAAAATTCATGGTATACCATAATATTCCTTCTACCCGTAGTCCCCGAGTCAAAAATAGAAATTTCATTTTGGTTTCCGCAGACGCTCCTGCCAGAAGGAGGAAAACCGAGGAGGATATTTCTCCCATCTCGCCGATGAATAATTGAAAGCTCGCATTCAAATAGAGACAATCTAAATATTAAATGTTCAGACACAGAAGTTTCGAAGAACATGCGGAATGAGATATCTCCGGCTTTTGGGCCGCAGCGGATCGATTATAAATAACCAAAGCTCGATTGAACTACGAATGTTCGCAGATACAAATCTTCTTAATGTTTTCAATTTAGTTGCAAAAATTCCGTACAAACGCTTGAATAATTTAAAGATATTTTTCTTACCACTGCCGTGTAAA
>CM052149.1:10224770-10238673 GCA_028455555.1 Augochlorella aurata
AACGAAACGTTTATTGCAATTCGTCCGTCGACGTTGTTGCGATAGTAACCGTATTGCGTTAGGTTGGCTGGAACACGTGGTATATTTGAGTAAAATTATTATGCAGCTTCAAGGATAGTCGTAACAGTAGAATTTCCTGAAAAGTTCGACGGAATGGAAATCTGATTGTCGGATAACCGGTTTTCTAAATTGTTGGGATCTTGTTTCGGCCGTACAATGAATGGGCAAATCGATTTTTCCAACTTCGATTCGAAGTTTTGATTAATTGACGACGAGGGGAGGGGAACGCGTGTACGTCGATCATATTTTAACGATATTCCATGTTAATTTTAGCTGTCCGAACTTTCCTAACAATTTCCGATATTTTGTTCGCGAGCGGTGTACATACATATGCAGAGCGGCCGGCTCGTAATTACTCGAGCGATAGGAATTTTGAACTTGTTTTCGCCGGTTAATTGTCAACGTCCCATTGTTTGGGGGCGACGACACTTTTTCATCTCAATTACCAGTCTTTTTATCGCGGAATAGTTATGGCGGCATGTGTTCCAAATTCTGTTTAAATCGCGCGGAACCAGTTATGCATACGCGGCGAGACAAAAGCGATGGTTCATAAAAGGCGAGCAGGAGCGTACGAAATTCCGCGAAATGCGGCCAACAAAATGGCTCGCGGGGAGCACACTTTTAAACGTCATTTCATTAAAACGTGGTTCGTCATTTTTCACCGCTTAATTCTGCGGCCGCGTGGGAGGGCGCCGCGGGTCACGTGTTTTCAACCACGAGACATCGCTGCCGAATGATCGCCTTCGTATTAGTAGTGTTCCAAATTTCATAATTTCTCATAGAATTTGTTTTTTTTTTATAACTACCTAAATTCTATACGCTACAGTTCAATAAATACATAAAATTATATTTTTTGAAATTGTGGCGGCGTTTTCTCTTCCAGCTCAAAATTGATCAACCAAAAAATAACGCAACTATATTCTTATTTCTCTCGTAGCTCGAACAAGTATTTATTTTATTCCTATTTTATTTTTAATACTCTACACTCACGTAAAATTCCGCAGCCTAATCCCCGTATACACTGCAATTCTGTATGCATACGTGAAAAGTTCCTAAAACGCGTCTCTCAGTAAACGAAAGAATAGTGGAGCCACTTTTTCAGCAAACGAGAGAATAAATGTTCATAAAATTCATCCGCATCCGCAGTCTAATTAAATATTTTATTACATCAGACGCGCGGAACGCGAGAACCACGGTTGATCCTCTCAGCGCGTAACACTTTACCATTCCCGGCTCTTGTTCTCGTCCACCTGCGCCGAACGTTCTGAACCATGCGTTCTATTTTTATAGAATTTTTATCTCGAAGGTCGTGTCGAGCAGGTTGTTATCAAAAGGCGAATTGCTCGTTCTCGAAGATACGCAGGCGAATAGAGTAGACCGTAGCTCGACGAACCGCTCGATTTCTCAATTCTAAACACTTTGAAATCCTCGCATATAACAAACAAAATCAGCTCCTAGAATCGGTGCGAAATCTCTTGCACAGAAACAGAGGAATCATTTTTACAAAATGTAAGTTCGCAAAGGGTCGATACATCGCTGCGACTATAGAAAAATGTATCGTCTGAAACGGATGAGCAAAGATAATTGTCTCCCTAAAATGCCGTTTCGTCGTGCATTTCCCTCGCAGAGATCGGTGACGAAATCAAAGGTAAAATCAACAGGCTAGCGACAATAGGTCGTCAAATTGCAAAAGGCGACGAGGACGACGCGTTAACTCGTCTTCCCCGGTGAGCTAGTTAATCTCGTTCGCGAGAACTTTCAGCACTCGCGTCGATGGGGGACCGCTAGTCTCCGTTTTCAATTAGAAAATTGTTGGTTCGTCGCGCTGCCATTGCTCGGCGGAGAGACGAGAGCGAATCGCGGCACGCGCTCGGTTTGGACGGCTGATGCGACGGCGATGGCACAACTGCGTCTTAACTCGGTAAATTCGCCGCGGTTACATGGTAACAGGTTGGATGCCATTCTCCGGCGCGCAGATTACATATGTACGCACGCCGGCTGATACCATTATCAAATCATACGCTGCACCATTTCGCAGCTAGCTTATCAAGATAACGTCGGGCCCGTCGCTACTGTTCGAACGGCGTGTATATCGAGTCAGCCTCGAATGGTCGATTTATTTGGGCGAAACTCGGCAACTGGCACGGAACGGAAGAATTATTCTGTAAATGTTAATTACGCGATTGGACACGCCAACGTTTCGATTCGCGCCTCGAGCGTTGGATAATCATCATCCGCTCGCGTTCGTTTGAAATCAGCGAACGCGTTCTGTTATGTCATTCGATGTAATGTTACATTTGCGGTTCCCGTGGAGCTGATGCGGCCCTCTTTATTCCGATAGCGCGATTAAAGCTCCAAAGAATTTGATCTCGTTTAATCTGATTCGTCCGTTCGCGACGAAACAGTTTGCGAATTCTACCGTTTATACTTTTATGATTTGATTCATTGGTCCCCGTAGAATTAAGAATACAGAGCGATACTTTCCTATCCGCTTACCGGGTATTTATTGAATGGAACGAGTCCTTTGCGGATGTAATTGGCACGAGTCTCGAGAGAGCGATGATAACGTTAACAAGGTTTTTGAACTTCTTGCATTGCTCGGGATTGAAATTCGCTCGTTTTTGGTTCGTAGAAGCGTTTAGTTTATTTCTGCTCGTTCTGTACCTTATAGCCCTTCGAAATGCGAAGTGATAAATAAATTACAGTTGTCATTATTATTATCGGGTCCTCCAATGTTACCAGAAAAATGTTAAAAAGTTTCTGTTAATTGTATTTTATTTTCCCGCGAAGGATCGAAGCAACCTTCGGCACGGCACGATTTAAGCCACGATTCCTGGCAGGAAAATGAAAATCTGTAATGAGACGAGATAAGATTATCATTTCTGAGAACGACTTTGTCGTGGAGTCGCAGTTTGTTTCAGACCTCGGCGCCGCGGCCTGCGTATAGACGGAGATTGAAATTTTCATAACAATGGCCCGCGAGTCCTCGAGCATTGATAGCTCCGGGAACCATGAAAAGCGAATGGAAAAGTGTCTTTTGAAAGAATCGCATTCGTCTTTATGGAATCGTCGATCAATCGGTACCATTAATGCGGGAAATAGAATTCCAATTTTACCTCGGCTTAAAGATACGCCGATAGAAACGGGGATCCGCGTCTTTATGATCTACAGTCTCGACGTCGATTCGATAAATCGCCGTAATCGTTGACTCGTATTTTTACTAACGATTTGCCAACATGACGAGCGAGGAAGATATTGGAAGACCGTTGTCGACGGTTATTCGTCTCTGCGACGGTGTTTCTTTGAAGGTTCACGTCGACCCAGGGTTCGGCAGCCGGCCGATTCGCGGAGGAAAAATATTGCGGCGATAAGCGGAATCGCTTATCGATACGGCATGCTTAATCGCGGCAATCTCGCCGTGCAAATAGTGCGGTGTCACTTGATTCGATGCATACTTGTGCTGATCGCGGGCTCAATTAGCCGACGTATCTTGCCGCGCGAAGCGATCTACCTGTGCCCGTTACATTATTCGACGGCTGATCAGGCCGATTAGATCTTCGTCCGAAGTTCAATGAAACTAAAGCGAAGTTCGCTGCTTACAGAATTTGTTCGCATATTATACAAATTTTGAGATAATGAAAATTCGAAATTTTTCGCAATGGACGAAGAAAATATTGGATAATTCAAGCAACGTCTTCCTGATAATTATTATACATGGATGGCTCAAAAGCCAATCAGTGTAAGTCTATCATCCTTAAAGTTGAGGATTTTGCACATTAATCACCAATAATACAAAGCATAATGTAATTAAATAGAAAAGAATAATTAATATAAATTTTCAATTATTTTATGTTTTATATTTTCTAATAATTTTCTTTATTTCGTTCAGTTAGTATAATAAGTGCTTCTTCTATCTCTCGTTTATTTGTGAAGAAATCGACTATATTGATTTATCGACCGGAAGGTGTCACGATAAAGGTGTGTTTCCACTGCGTAACTCCTATTCAAAGAAAAGAAGAATTATCAGAGAAACAAGTGTTTCTCTGAAAATTGTTGTGAAAGATTTTTAGTCTACGTAATGATCCGCGGTCTTCTGATCAACCTGATTAAATCTTCGTTCAGAGGTAAATGGAATGCCGAAATTCTCCGCAGAGAATGCTCAGACTCTTTCTTAAAGAACAGGAAAATTTTAGGAAGATTGCCTCTCCTCCTTCGTTCCGGACTAGGAAAACATCGCGCGTTGCAACGCGAAGATGCAATTTAGAAGCTGGAACTTCTTCCTGCGAATTTCCGCGGAGAACGATTCGCATGTCTTTTTAGATAATTCGACGTCTGATCAGACTGATTAGGTTTTCGTTCGAAGTTCACTATAATTCTCACATTCACCGCACTGTCGGTGTCGAATGTTTAAACAAAATGAGGAAGTATTCGAGACGAAGAAGATTCCCTTTCGGACTGTTGCAACCGACTAGGAAAATATTGAATGCTGCAGGTGATGCAATTTAGTAATAAAGACTTCGTAATTTTAATTTTCCAATTGTTAAGATATTATTTCGGATAGTATTTTATTTGGGAAATATTGAAAATATTTGTGCCATAGTTGGGAATGTTTTATTTATTTAATTTATTATCACAAAGTAAAATATTTTTATTTTACTGAATCATAGCGCAAAGTATAACTATTATAAACGTACGTTTAATATTGTTTTTTAAGAAATAGTTATGACGACAATAAATTTTCATCTGCAAATATTACGGATTCTCACGCTATCTCGTTTAACTTTAATCATTTCGATAATTTATTATCAGGTTAAGAACTATGCTGTATGCTATTGTAATAAATACTATTTTATTTTATGTTTTAAATTGTCAAAATAAAATATTTATTTCGATGCTTCATCTTCAGATTAGTAAAATAAAGTGTTTCGTTTTACGTTCTATATTATCAAAATAATATATTTACAGAACGATCAAAATGTAATAAATTATTTACCGAAATACTATATTATTTAAATGCTGTGGTCTCGGTTATTTAAAACAGAATTCCAAATATTTTTACAAGTATTACCCACCAGTAGTTAACCCCCTCCCCAAATTCCTTCGACGCTCCCTTAAGCGTGCTAGGGTTAAAACGCTAAAATTCCCCACAGAATCGGCGTAGACTCTTTAAACAAAATAAGAAAGTCTTCAAGCCGAAGAAGATTGCCCTTCGTTCCAACAGACTAGGAAAATATTGGATGCTCCAGCGCGGAGGTGCAATTTGGTAATAGAAACTTTTTCCTGCGAATTACCGTGGAAGTTGAAAGTTCTGCATCGTCGAAGAGAGAGGGGGGGGGGGGGGGCGAAGTATCGAACCCGGCCGGGGCGGGGTCGGGCGGGAAAATGCTCGCGGAATTAAACCGGGGGATTACAGGTAAATGGAATAGCCTGAAATTTGAAATTCAATGTTAAAAATACTGCTGCGCCGGTCTGGTTACGCGTCGCGCCGAGGGAACCGCCGCGACGAGGAGTAATGAACTGCCTCTCGACGATTTCGAACGGCTCCTGTTAATTGACGTCGAAACTTTCGACGGGAGCCCCCACTCGTCAAATGGATTTCCTTCCCTATTGTTTCCGGCTCGCCGCCGCAAGAAGAAGGATAATATTAGCGGGTGTGTTTCGGGAATAATTGAAAGGCGATCGGCTGCCCGGACAGCGGGCGACTGGCGTCCTCGGATAAGGGAGCGCGGAAACTCCATTTTTAACGCTCTCGCCCGCCGGGTAATAGGGCTGTAACGATCGAAATTTTTGGCAACGCTCCACAGGAGCTTGCCGCCGGAATTTTTACTAGCGCTTAAGGCCGCCGACTTCGGGGACACATTTTTCCGACCGCGTTTTACGGCCCTGCCGCCCGAAAATATTTCGCTGGGAGCTATTAGGCTGACTCATGCGATCCCGCGTTTTTCATATTTCTCTTTTAATTTCACGTCAAGGTGAAACGGGGACGCTCGTCCGGGACGAGCGAGCGATTTTTCTTTATTGTGTAGTTCGAAGGTATGATTGTTCCTGCGAAACGGCGTGCTCCTATTCAGTGAAGTAACGATGCGAGAGACAGAGAGAGAGAGAGAGAGAGAGAGAGAACGTTGCTGCGATAAGCGAGACGGGGTTAACAAGCGAGTGGGTGAATATTTTAAAAACAGGTAGACTGGAACAGAGATATCGAAAGCTAGTATTATGTAAGTTACGTAAGTATTACACAGTTATCTCCGTAACGATGTGCACTGAATTTTGAAGTATTGCCCTCGTGGGAGCTTAGCATAACTTATAGAAACGATTTAGAACGCTTATTAATTCTTTAATGGCGGATCATTTTCACAACTATGCGATTCCTTGGTCTTCAAGGTCAAAGACACCTTCGATTTTCTAATCAGATCCTTGCCGACCCTAAAATCTATATTTTATATCTTAAATAAATCTTATATTTATTTATAGAGTCACGCAGCAACGGTCTTTATAGATAATTTCTGGACACCCGGTAGAAGCGAGTAGCGGCGCGCTAGGCGCTCCACAGAAGATGAAATAATCCGACCTTGTTTAATCGGAGTCCAGGGATCGATATCGAGGCATCAATAAAATCGTTTGGCTTTGATCCAGTCGTGTTTGCCGCGGCGTCGGCTGCTGCGGCCTTTCTTTTCCCGTTTACAAAACGGAGTAAGCGTTCTCGGAGCCGCGCGGCGGTGCTCTCATCGAAACGTTTTCTGGTCGTCGGAAGAAAATCGCGGGGCTCCGCGTTCGAGTCTTCCCGGCGCAAATATTTGCACGGTGCCGGGGGGTGGCTTCGGGTGAAGCGCCCTTAAAATTCGTACGAATTACGCGCGTCTCGCGGCGCACTCCACGAACACGGTAATTCGTTTTATGGGAAAAGTGTGTCGAGCATGTGGAACGAATCCCGATAGCGGCTTTTTTTTGTCTCGCGCGGCGATTCCAGATCGAAGATCCGTCCCGGTGTTTTCCTTTCATTTCTCGAGGAGAGATTGCCCGGGCTGTTTTACCTCGACTGTCGCCCGCGATCTGGATGATCTGGATAAGACACCGTGCCCGTTCTGCTCAAGGCACATTACGCGACTCGGTCTATCTATCGCGACGCTGTATCTAATCGGAGCATTAGCTATTAAGCATTAGTTATCGCGAGGCGCGGACCGTCGTTTGATTCGATTAAAAATCACGTCCCGATAACGTTTTATCAATGGAACTTCTGCACGGGAATCGTTCTCGTTACCGGCGACGTTTGATTCGGCGTTTCAGGGTTGTTTAATCCGAGCACCGCCGTCGATTTTACACGTCCCACGGAGAATTTTCGTAGAAAAGTGAAATCTTGCGCTTCCGCGAGAGCATTGCGCCGTTTAAAACACGTCGACACGGATTTATGTCCGACCGCTGTCCACGCGTCTGCATTTTTAAAACCTCTTTCCGCGATTTCTCTACGGCGAGCAGTAAAATTAGTTCCCTTTAGCGGAAGCTTGATTTAATGTATTCGCGAGAGGAGTGCTCGCGCGCGCGTACCAAAGCGGAAATAAATGTAACAAATTTCGCGACGCCGTTCAGCGGACCAGAGAGTATCGCCCGGAGAGTACGAGGGATCAAGAACCGCGCGAGAAATTCGAAATAGGAGTTCGCGGTGTTTCAGCGGCTTAAAGCGGCGACCGGAGCCGCTGTACGCGACTAAAAGCGACTCGGAAAAAATAGTTCAGCTCTGCAAGAGACGTCGCGTGTCCGCGCGATTCAATGAAACCGGCGGCGGCATCTGCGATCTGAAATTCCGCCCGAAAATTCCCTCGAAATTCGACCCGTTTCATGCAACGGGAAATTACATTCCGGCGGCGCCCGGTTCAGTTTCCAGATTTTCCACGCGGAACTTTCGAAAAGGCGCATTGAAATTCCCGGGAAGAATCTTTTGAAAACTGGTCGCCGTGTGTGCGGCCCGTGTGCCGAACTTGATCTCGTCGCTGGTTCTCGGCCTCGTTTTCGCCCGTCTCCGGTCCGTTTGCACCTGGAGCCTTCTCTCTCGTTCATCTGTTTCTAATCACGGAGATTTTTCTGTTCGTTCGTGAGACGTTCTGTGCTAGAAAAGCTCGTTAACCATAGGACGCTACGGGCGAAGTACGAGGGAGATAGGGAGAGCGAGAGAGAGAGAGAGAGAGCGAGAGGGAGAGTCAGGGTCCGTATCAACGAGAGCTGCAGTGGCTCGGTCAATAACAAGCGCCTCCACCTGCACTGGACTTTTGCTGATGCAGGTTCTCTCGCTCGCTTCCCTCCATTTTCTTTGCGCATCTTGTGCTAAATTCGCGTATCCCTTTTGTATAATGGAATTTCGTGTGACGCCGCGCCGAGTCGATACTCTCTCTCTCTCTATCTCTCTCCTTCTCCCGCACACACGCTCGCTGCCTCTGTCCCTGTCTCTCTTCCTCTCGGCTCTGGCCGCTCTTCAGATGCCGATTACGGATCCTTTTACCGGCGATAGTCGAACCACGGTAGTTGGGACGCGCGACTCGCCTCGCATGCCGAGACAATGCGACGATCCGCTCGAGCGTTCTCCCTTTTACGAACCGCTTGAACGCCGGGGATTCGGAGATTAATATTTAGTCACGCGTGCGTCGCTCCAAAGACGGAGATCCTTCGTTTCTCTCTCTCTCTCTCTCTCTCTCTCTCTCTCTCTCTCTCTCTCTTTATCTCTTTTTCTCTCTGTCTTTGATTCCGCGCGACGGGAGCTGCTCCTATTGTATCGTTTAAATAAAGTGCGTCGAACGGGAACTCGCCGAGATGAGCACCTTCGACGACCAGTTCGTTTGCGAGTGCGAGGTTAAGGGCGACCAATGCGTACTGAGAAAGTACAGTGAGTATATTTTATAGTCCCGCGAAAGAAAGTCTCGGTGGACTCCCCCACCGCTGGCGGAACCGTACCCCCACTTCCCGGTGCTCCGCCAATCGCGATGATTCTTTTCTTGGTTGTGGGGAGCTGCTACGCTGCGTCGCGTAACTGTGACACCATCTGGAAATTGTCAGTTCTTATACTTTAACGTAGTAGTGAATTAAGTATTTGAGATTTTAATTTTATTATATAGATAATTTATTCTTGTTTCGCGACTATAGGACCAACAGGACACTTTGTTGCGCAACAATTCAACGCGGAGTACTGTAAAATAAAATTGTAATAATAATTTAGTAACCCGTATTGATTGCATTTTTTAATTAAGACGTGTTCCGAGGTTCTTCTCCTGGTTATTTTTTGTTTCAGAGTGTACATTAGAAAGATACAGTGCTTCTCAATACGATTTCGAACATGGCATACTTAACCCCTTGCACTATAACAACGTGTTAGACGTCGTGACGAAGATTTCATATGAACTTTATGTATTTCTTTTAAACTGAAATAAAATTTGATTCATCTGTTATTAAAACCCAAGAATAAACATAGATGAAAGCGTAGAATAAACAAAAATTCTATCATTCTTTTAGAGAAATTATTAAGAATGAGTCATGCTAATTACCGTAGCTGTTAAAGAATTCACAGTGCAAGGGGTTCGTTCATTATTGTATGAATCTATATTCCCATGTATAAAAGCTGAAGATTTGTTAATGATTTAATAATTATGGATTTATAATTACCGCAGTATAGAATTAACAGTCGTAGAGATATGTGACATTATCGATCGTCGGTGGCACTAGCTCTCTACAAAAATGTCCAAAACTTCATTTAAATCGACGAATTTCACCAAAATTAGAATTCAAACAATAAGTTTTGCAAAGTTGTTGTTTGCCAAAGTGCCGACAATTTTGCTGCCGGTTGAATCATCGAGTTGACACACTACACGCCTCGGAAATCTCGCTGAAAGGCGGCTCATTTCGAAGCTGCACAATATGTTGTGACAAAGTAAACACCTTGATCGCATGATTTATTGTTTCACCGTGTGCTCGTGTGCATCGAACTCATTAAACTTATTTAACGAGTAAAAGGGATGTGTACCCAACTGTAAACACGAAAGGTCGTATTTCGAGCGTTCTCGTGCAAGCCATTTCTCGTCATACGACGCAGAATGTTTAACAAAAACGCGTAATGTATATAAACAAATTATATAAATTAATATAATTTTAGAATTTTTTCTCCGCAGGATTCCGCTTCATTTATTTACTCTTAAAATTTGAGATCCTCCCAAAGGACCGCAAGAGGGTCGTTTCAATTTCGAAGTTTGATTCCGCTGGAAGAAAAGTATGATTTTAAAGCAAATTCCTTGCTCGGCGTGCGGGAGTGTAGCGAGGGAATTAATAAGAAATTAATTAAACGAGCTGCGGAAGCGGTTCCGACATACTTAATTTAATTACTAGAGAGAGAATTCGAATATAAGTGGTTGGTTTTGTGAACAACGTTAACAATCCCCTTCTCGGCCATCCTCTTAAGCAAACTCTTTAATATAATTCTGATAGAGACTCCCCGCGAACGAAACGAGCAAAATCGCCGTCCCCTAACTTATCGTCTGCGCGAGTAGTTTCATCGTAATTAGCTCGCGTGCTTCCTACCAATGCTTTTCGCAATACGTTGAACAAATGTCAACAACATAATCTCGTCCCGATCTTATTTAATTCTTCGAATGGGAAATATAAATCTTGTCTCGCTATTTTCTAGATTTTTATCGATAATTCTTGCCTGTCGTTAACTTCTTTTTATCCGGTCGATGTGATTAGGATTAAGAGCAGCTGCATAGTAATTTTCAAGTAATTAGAGCGTGCTATTTGCGTCGACGTCGATTATCGCATTTTTTATTGATATTTATATAAAGAAATTATACTCTCAAAGTGAATAGTAATTAAAAAATTTTCGAATCACTTAAATTCATTAAGTAGGAGTATTATACTTAACAGTATCTCAATCACGTTGAAAATTCTAAAGATTGCCAAGATTTTTACAAGATATCGAGTATATTATCTCGCGTTGTTTATATTCTTGCATTGAAGATACTTATTGAAGTTACTTTTAATTGTCTCGATATCTGCTTGTTGTTCGTTAATCTACGAATTCGTTAATCTATGCGATTCTTGCTTCCAAAACAGCCGTTATTTGCAACGCCAGATCAATTTTCCATTTCGTTATCCCGCAACGAGATCGCGACTGCGTTCGCGGCTTTGTCGTCGCGTGGTTCCGCCGGTTAATCGCGGCCTTTAATTATTCGAAAAACTGCTTTCGATGTTAATTGCAGTCTTCGCGCCGTCTGTCGCTCGTATTTGCGCCTATCATTACGCGGGCCTGCGTTCTACAGAGATTAATGGGATGTTGCGTGCGGTTTTATTTCGCAGTGTTCGTGCGTCGCCGCGTCTAATTATTCGAAGCGTTCGCCGTGCCGCGGAACTACGTTTATTTAATGCCGCGCGCGTTACGAAATTGAACTATAAATAAAAAGGGGATACGCGCGACCCATCGGTTAAATAACGCCGGCCGATCATTGTTGCCGGCGGAACGGGCGAATCTTGTTAACAGATAACGAAGCTCCTAAACACGGTGCTCAGATAATGCGGAGCCCTTAAGGGCGTTATCGATTCCGCGCCCGATTCCTTTGAATATCTATTTAATTTTCCAATGAAGCCTCCTGCCTCTCCTTTGTATCGAAGACCATGGAAACAAAGTTCGTGCTCGAACAAACTAGCGTCAGATTTCGTCTCTCTCAACCATAATGCGGTCCTCGCGATACATACAGCATCCGCGAGTCCTAAATTTCCAAGCATCGGCTTTCATCGAAACGAAAATTATTTCTCCGTAATTGTTCCGCTTTGTCCGAGAACTTCCCTTATTCGCGAAGACTCCCGCTTTCATTCTTATTGTGGCGCATCTGAATATACCCCGTAACAGGAGGATAACATTCTAAAAAGAACCGCGGCTGCCGAGCGAACCGTCTCTCGCGAAGCCTCGGCGAGTTTCCGCCAATAGGATTACAGACGGTGGCTCCGAGGCGTGGCCCGGCCCCCTCTCCAGCATTTAGGCGGCCCGCGATTGGTCCCAGCTTTGAATCACTTTCGCGAGAACACCGTTTCCTCGTTTCGCGCGATTCTTTCCGTGCTGCGATCGCGTGATTAATTCGAACGAAGCAACTAAAATATTTCTGTTGTTTTATGCGGATACTCTAATAAAATTGCAGGAATCGCGGTGTATTTTCGCGTCGCGGGATCCGGCTCGATACTTTTGTCGTTTCATGGGGAGCTCTTAATGCGGTGGTATTACGGGAGATGCTTTAGGGTAAAATGTGGCTGCGATGTTAAATCGCGAGCAGCACTCTCTGGACTACTCTCTGGACGCCGCGAAGGCGGTTTAGCCGCTCGAATGTAACGCGGACATTTTATGCTGTTGGCTGTGTCATTGGATTACGGGGAATATTCATGTTTCGGTTAGCCGCGGATAAATAGAGTTCCTTTTAAAAATCGTTCGCTCGCGCTGATTGACCCTGCGATTTCTGCATACGCGCGAATTTCCGCGCTCGTCGGCTGCCGTTATTATTTATTGATTGGTCATCGAATTTGTGGGCGCGCGCGACGGTATTTTTGCGACTGGCCGATACAGTTCCGAAAATTTGATACGGCGGAGCGTCGCTGATTTTGCCCGGCGTTCCGGAGAACAATGATTTACGCATCTCGGAGCTGCAATGGGATCTTTAGCGGCCGTTTTCCACGAAAATTCACTCGGGAAATTTCTTTTAATCTTACAACGCTGCGGAGAGACTTCTTTGCGCGATTATTCAATTTCTAGAATCAGTTGACTACGCCTATGCTTCGATAATTAAAAACACCGCGCAGGGTTGAAATAAAAATATTTGACCGCGAAATTTTAATTGGAAAAAAATAAAGTGCTTTACTGCGCATGGCGAACTTGCTTTTGCCGCAATATTTTAGTCGATTTGCTCCCCGACCATAAGTCGGATGATTCAGAATTAATTATCGATCGCGGCCGCGAACTATGTCTGGAGGCTCCCAGGCGGTGTATCACCGAAGCATCGTTTTTGTACACTGGAAAAACTTGAACGCGTAATTTATCCTGCGCGGATGACAGGCTGCAACTTTTCCGCGCCTATTATGTAAAAAAAGAAAAACGGGATTACGGTGATTTATGGTGGGAGTGAAAGCTATATTTCATACATAGCTAATGACAATTCTGCTGCCGGCCGAGGTGGGGTCGAGGCGATCGATTTCACTGGTCGAAAGTGCGAACATTTATTCCCTGTGACCGATCAATCTCTTCCCGTAGCTTATTCTTCTTTTGACAAGCCAATGAATGCTCGCGCTTTGTCCGGAGGAATTTAATCATTTTCTTTTGGGCGAATGTAGCAGTCCGGAGAAATGCTGGACGAGTTAGCAGAAGCTAAGTAAATACAGTCATTTTTACGTGTTACTATTAACCTTGGAGTTATGACCATTGTTTTTTAGATGGTAACGTGTCAAATAGACTATTTGTTAATAATGGTAATTTAACGTTAGATTTCATATCGATAGTATTATAGTACTATCAGCGATTTTTTTCCGTCAATTGTCATCAATTTGTCGTTAGGTGGGCATTAATCGATGCAAAGTCAATTTGACTTCAAGTCATCGTTACTGATATGGAGTCCATTTGCCGTCAAGCTACAATGCGCAATTTTTTTATAAAATATAAAAGCAAAATTGTGATGATATGATAAAAATGATAAAAATGGTAAAATAAATGTTTCATTATTTTTAATATTTATGTTTAAAAAGAGAGTGGATGATTCATGTATAAATCACTGAGCATTGGTATATAATTCTATATATTTTATTTCACATATAGTGATTGCGTGCACTATATAAT
>CM052149.1:10268050-10279278 GCA_028455555.1 Augochlorella aurata
CCATATTTCGAAATTAAGAAAATTCTTTCGCATTTATGAGCAGTACCACGTGGTATCGAATTGGGTCAACCGGTCTAGAAGTATGGTTCCTCTGTTCATATTTACAGTGCTCGGGTCTGAGCTTCGTTATCACCGCGTCGCCCATTTTGCCGATAGAGTGTGGCGTAAATGGGAAGATAAACATAACCGGTTCAGTACTTAGCTTCCCGCCTATTAACCAGGATGATGATCATTACCCGACGATTACGTGTCAATTCTCTTTATGCATTATCCTCTGTTAATTTCGAATTCCTTCGTATCACACCTCGCGCGATTCTAGAATCAATTTCACTAGTTCCAAACTTGGCTAACTATAAAGTGAACATAAGTTTCACGAAAATATATTTAGTCAATCTTCTGTTATATTATTTGGAAGCTATTCTTCTAGCTATCTTCTGCTATTTTATTTTATTTTATTTTATTTGGAGCTACGTTTACTTGGAAAAGGTAGTTTATAATAAATTTAGAGTTAAAGAATAATTTTAGAGCTAAAGAGTATCTTATATTTTAGGGAAACTTGATAATAAAGAAATTTATTGCGACTCATTTTTGTGGTGGAAATTCATTTTTTAGTTCCAGATTTGTTATAAAGTATTTTTTTAGGTTATTAAGCGAACGTCTAAGCATGTTCCATTGGTGGTACACCTGTCACGGAACGTGTTAATGGATATTTCGTAGTATTACGAGCCCCTTCCACAGTATTTCCCACGATCTCACGTCAAGTCGGACTTCAACTCGAACGTTCCGCCTAAGTTCTCGAATTCTTCGAGATTTGTTTACGTCAACCCGTTCTCCAAGCAGCCCCGCGAAAATACATCCGCTTCCGAATCGTGTTATCGTCCACAAATAATTCCGACATTAAAATGTTACCAGTATTTCCGCCGAGTTTCAATACATCCTCCACTGTAACAAAAAACCTCAACGACTTGTTGGACCTCGTCCGTAGCAATTTCAATCTCCCAAGGACCCTCCACAAGCTACAGAAAAAAGAAAGAAAACAGATTAAAAACGACGAAGCCGCGACTCGCCAAACCCTTTAGCTCACCAATAGCCACCCTGCACTTCCCGCCTCGATTCGGAAGTTCCGCCGGGTAGCCTCGGAGATCCAGAAGCTTTAAAAAACGAAATCGGGATTCCCGCGTAACACGGAAGTTCTTTCTTGAAAACACGCGACCGGTTAAGTTCCGCTGAAAGCGGTCCGATGTTCGTAAAATAAACCGAAGAATGTTTTCGAACCTCGGCAGACTTCCGGCTGGCGGTCGCCGGAAAATTGTCACGAATAATATTTTCGCATTTCCTGCGAAGGGTTGGAAGACGTCGGAAGGGACGGGCGGCCTCGATCGATCTTGGAAAAATCATATTTCCGAATAGCGGGGGGCGGGCCGAGGGTGGCGGCTTTGACACGAGACGACAGGTCGGTAGGGGAGCTCGTCGGGCGCATTTGCATCGAAGTTGTTTCGCCGTCTGAGATCGGCCGGCGAGTTCTCGCCGCGTATAATGTCCCGCGGCCGGCGGCAATATATTCCGATAAAAATCGTTCGGCTCCGAGGAAAGTTGGAGCCCCGTTCGAATCGGTCTCCGACGCGGATCATGAATAGTAGATTGCTCTTAAAAGGCGCGCTCTGATTTACGAATCTGTCGGCGCAGGAACGAGCGAACCGCGGCCATTGTTGCGGCGCGGCCGACCTGCGGAAGCAAATTCCGGCGAGCGTGTTTGTTTGAGTTCGAATTAAGGCCGCGGTTTGCTGAAGAAACCCATGAAATTTGTGTCGGGATTACTTACGGTGTCTCCCGTATACTTAACGGGCTTGCGCGGGCTTACGGGCCGGCTGCGGCGCCATGCCGCGACGTTGCTCTTTTCGAGGGAAATTGTAACAAAGCAGCGAATTACATCGCGATAATGAAATTTATGCGACACGCGTGGCGCGCCGCCAGTTTTCGAGTAACGAGACTTCGAACAGCTTGATTACCTGAAAAGAACGAGCCGTTGGATCGATTGAATCGACTCGCGGTATTGGTTTGTTCGGAAAATTCGTCGACGATGCGTAACTTAACCCTTTGCAGGTCTCTGATTAATTGAATAATCTCTGATTAATCTGATAATTAATATCGTGGCAGACTCGTTGCGAAGATTTGGAACATGATTTACTAAGTTATTCACATCGATTATGCGATGCAGAAACCAATAATTTTTGTTCTATTTTAATAATCTTGATCAGTTGCATATTGTCATTCTTAAGTAGCTTTAATTGTTGCATTGATTTCAGTTGCACCAACTCGTTCGAACAATAAATTAAGTTCAAATTAATCAATGTGGTAAAACTGGGTTCGTTTATGCTATTATGTGCGATAATGATTAATAAATTTCGGATTTCGTGCATTTATATACGAACGAGTTGGCGCAATTTAAAACAGTGGAACAATTAACAGTATTTGACAATGATGATACGTAATTTATCAAGATTATTAACACGTTCCATGCCTAGCTGTTTTTACTCGACTAATTATTAATTTTTAATTATCGTATATACAACAATGAAACAAACTTGTTGCGATGGAAATAAATTCTTTAGCTTTAAATTAAATTATCAAATTAAATAAACTATCGCTTCTAGCACATTCGATAAATGTATATGTATAATCTGTGGTACACGTGGCACGAAACGTGATAAAGGAGAACAAAAATATATTATCTAATTGATGTACATAATATTTATTTAGCATAATGATCCCTAATTTAATAACTATGAATAGTAAAACTGGACATTCGAGACCGCAACGACTCGGTCAACCAGCGCGCGAACCCCGCCTGCAGATTCGATTCACCGAAAGTCAACTCGAAAACTGCGTTTCGAGTCTGCGGACGCACTCGCCAGCAAGGTGCAAGCTGCACCCCGTGTTCCTTTTGACAAGGTGGCCCGATAGCTCGATAGATTTCTTAATTCCGACCGGCGAGGTGTCGCGCACACCCCCGAATTCAATTCCGGAAGTCGGACACGCGGGACTCGGAAATATCGAGGAAAATGGTGCTCGCAGAGATAAAGTCTGTTCGATGGAGTCAGAGAGAGGGAGAGAGAGAGAGAAAGAGGGTGCATTCGATTCGATCGTGGAAGGTGTTCCGCGCTAGCAATTTCGGCGGAGGGTTGTGCGTTCGCCTCTCGCGAGCGCAATTTCGGCGCGTCGCGCGTCGAATTTCCCGTAACTTCCTAGACGAGATTAATGAAAGTTTCCCATTAGAAGAATGCCCTCTGTTCCGGTGAAAAGCTGGCCCCTTCCGAGGCGCAGCGGAGTCGGGCCGGGCCGGGCCGGACGTATTAACGGCGGAGGAGCCAGCGAGCGCCGCAGCTCTGAAAAGTCTGTGAGCTCTCTCGCATTGAATGGCTAGACGGGCCGGCACAAGGGCCCTCTTGAATTCTATTCACCCGTTTCGCTCTTTTCACCGCGCCACTTTCTCCGGGGCGCGTGTGTGCCCCATCGTCCGTTTCTTTCGCCGTCTCTCTGACCCTTATCCATTTTTCGTTATCATAACTCGCGGCCGCGGCTGAAGCGGCTCTCGCTCGCGCACGCCGGTCACACGGCCGGCCGCGCTCGCCGGACCACCCCCTTGATTATTCATGGTGGCCGGCCGAGCCGTCACGCTCCGGGTAATGGAACGCAGGCCGGACACCCCGTAGAATAATGCACGGGATACGGCCGCGCATTTTTCGCGGCACCCCGAATCGCGTTTTGTTTTGCTCCGGTTGAAATCCGCCGCGCCCTCCTCCCCGCGGCCGCGCGTCTCCTCTCGCCCTGCCAGCGCAGACGTCTCCTCGCTGCCACGTTTTTGGATCGCCGGGCTTTGTTAATGGCCTCCGCCGACCCCGGCTGCTCTTGGAAACTTTGCTCGAGGATGGATGACGGTGCCACGGGGAACGCTGGACCAGCCTGACTCCCGACTTCCGGGAAATAGAGTGCCGCCAACTTCTGTACAATATTTGTCTAATTTTGTATGAGCCTTTCTCTCGGACGTCGTTGCGAACTTGTAGCGGAGTTGAGAGGAAAGTTTGAAGTGCCTGGGAATGTTTAGAAAAATGCTCGTTATATTAGACGCGATGGTTTGCGTTCGGGGACGTCTGGGAGTCATCGGACGCACTTGCGTGGATAGATCGGTAAAAGATTTTTAGCATTCTTAGATCCGTCACTTTGGCTGCGATTGTTTCAAATGGTTGCCGATGGTGTTGTAAATGTATTTACAGACTGAAGATTAATAATAACAGCAATATACAGGGTGTCCCTGAGAGTACCATTCAGATAGAACAAGGATGTATGATATTTAAGACGTCTAAACACGTCTTTAAGACATTAATTTATAGCAAATATATAGCAAATACAATAATTTTTCAGTTAACTTTAAGCTATCTTCCATGTTTCATCGTACCAACTTCAAAGGGCGTTTTCACCGATTAAAAAAGGCCGATATGAAAAAACACGTATCTCTTAATTTTTGATCCTCTACAACATATCCGAGGACCAATGAAATCGAGGGGCGGGCGCCTAAAAACCCACGCTTGTAAACGCCGTTACCCGTGAACTGCGCTAAACGCTTCCGAGAGTTCGCTGGCAAGCGGAGCGAGAGTTACGACCGGATTCTCCATACGAATCAGTGAATTTAAGGACGCTGCAATTTCATGAATACGCGAATTCAGATTTCGATCTGCCGGCGCTGGAAAAACGAAAGCGCGTCGCCGTTGCGGAGTTAAATGGCTCGAAAGCCGTCTGAAACAGAAAATCCCTCTTAACAAGCTCGAAGGGCTACAGAATCTCGTCGGAGCATAGCTTAATAATTCCAATCAACTAGACGGAGCCCGGCGCCCATTGAATCCGCAGTCCCGCCGTGCCGTCATTCGTCATCCGATCGAAAGTTGCGCTCTCGAGTCGTGGAACTCGACGGCGTTTCAGAAACCGGCCGATTGGTCCTGAATAGTCGAATCTCGGCGATCCGCGGATCAGTCGGCCGAGCACTGGCATCGTTTCCTCTCGGGGACACGATATACAGCGACCCCGCGTCCACCGATAATAACTCCTCGAGACGGAGATACCGTTGCCGGATGTTATCGGCGAGTTCCGGCCAGATTCGACCGCGTTCCTCCAGCTGGCTCGAAATTAGCGTAGGCCAGCGGAGCCAATTACTGAGCTCTGTCGGCGGGCTTCGGGAGTTCTCGTTATTAAAAACAAGTTTAACAATTTAGGCGATGGGTCTCGGGAAGTTTCGGGCTGAAATTTCAGTTCGTTTATTGGTATAAACTTTATATTTATGAAGAATATTATCATATTTTATTATTATTATTATTATATTATGTTGTTTATTAAGAATATTATTATTATAATAATAATATATTAATTATTAAGAATATTATGATATATAATATGTCCAAATGTCACAAGAATATTACAATATACATATAATTTTCTTCAAGAATGAACAAAATAAAAAATTTAATATATTTAAAATTAAAAAACGAATTCAAAATTTAAATTCAACAATACAATTAAAATTGTGCTGTCTCATATAGAATGATTTATGTGACTGAAGGATATCGACCTTCAGATATTCAGTATTCGCTGTCAATATAATTAATATATAATGGATATCTATAATTAATACATAATGTATTTATATAATTAATATATAATGTACTTATATAATTAATATATAACGTATTTACAATTAATATATAACGTATTTACAATTAATATATAACGTACAATCCGGTGTCAAGAAATTTAGACAATCTTAAAAATAAACGAAAGGCGCAATAATTAACTACCCCACAGTAACTGACGCCACCGTCCTATCTGGCTCGATAAATTTTCGGGCAATCCCTGTTATTAGCGGGGACGCGAGAGAGCGTCGAGATAATTCGCTTGCTTTGTCGTGGCTGCAGCGGAGGATGAAAGTAAAGCGGGCAAATTGTCGAGGAGTCGCGGAAGCGGCGGAAGAATAGCACGGAGGAACGACCGCGGGGTTGGAGCCGGCGCGGAAGGGGAGAACAGTGGCGCAGGGCCGAGGGATAGAAAAAAGGGAAGACCCCGGCGCACAGTGGTCCGGAGATCGGTAATTCTTGTCCGAAAGCCGGGATTTTCTTCGGATTTTTCCGCGACGAATCTGAAGCTAAAAATTTGGACTCGAAATGACGACCTCGAGGAACGATGTATTATAATAGTAGCCTAATAGGCGATATTCGTGTTCTTAACGCTTTCACGACCACGCCCGAAAGCTCAAAAATTGTATATAATTAAGGTACTTTATTGGGGTTAAGATAGTTTATTTGTTTTATTTTATTTCATTATTATATATCAATTATTTCTTCGACATTCGCACCTCTTGCAAATATACGGAAAATATAGCCTAAATATGCACTTTTATCGACTACGTATTTTATGCATTTATGGGAACATAGAATAGGGATGAAATGGAAAGCAAGTAAAGCTTGTTAAAATTATTTAAGAGAGAAACAAGATCGCAAACAATTTTTATGTTGCACAAAGACCCCCGATCCATCGATAACAAATAATTCATGCAATTAGTTTTTCTTATCAGTTTAATAAAATTATCCGTGTCATGCTATATGCTACAACAAAGTGGCACGACAATCTTCATAGCTTGGACTTCAGTATAATAATTCACATAATTACTTTTCCTTTTAATTTAACAAATTCATCTTCCTAACACCTTATGTCATCATAAAGTTGTCCGACCAACTTCGCACTTCGTATTCCAAGGTTTCAAAGGGTTGTCAGTTTAGAGAAAAATCAAACGTCTCGAAATATGACAGAAATTGACCAAAAATTATGGTCCCAAGGACCACAGTGCGATGGACGGTTCCGGGGTTGCTCCGAGTCCCAGGGTAGCCGGGAGCCAAAAGCCAATACGATTCTATGGTGCGACGGGGTTGCCAGCGGCAGGGGGCGAGGGCGGGATAAAGAGGGGAATGGAGTAATCCTGGGTGTTGCCTCGGAAAAAGAGGAAAAAGGGGTAGTAACCGTGGCAAGGGTGAATGGCTCGGTGCATTTAGGATCACAATTGAGTGGAGTCGTGCTGCAACCACCGTTCATCAGCCTTGTCACGGTCCAGGGGATGAAAACTGTTCCCGCAGGTTAACGTTTTCTAATTCCTGCGTTTTTACAACGGTCTACAATGAATAGGACGACCCTAATTGCCTGGCGAATTATCATCCACCCTCGCGGGCCTAAATCGGACGGGTTTATGGTCGGCGATTGTCGATCGTTCCTCGGGAATGTTCGGAGTGCGTATAGTCGTTTGCGGACAATTGAATTGGGTTACGGTGTCTGGCCAACGGAGGGCATTGGTCGGGCTTAGGGAAGTTAGGATTGTTCGAGGCAGGCGTCTTCGAGGCAGAGGTATTTTTCAGACTAAGATTTGGTACGGTTAGGTTAGGTTTCTAATTGGTTAGGTTCGAGGCTTCGCAACTGTTTTGAAGCGTTTGTGATTTCGTTTTCAACGTTGAACTTTGTCGTTGTCAATGATTTCCTGCGAGAAATATGAAAGTTGTTATTATTTTATGTTAATAAATAAATAGAATAACCAGAAAAATATATTCCTCAGGGAACTTGACTTTAACCCTTTAATTGCAAAATCTTTTTCTTTGAATTTCTGACGGGAGAAGTTATGTATATACACAAAAAGTCGTGGAATAATATAATTATATTCAAATTATGTTTTATTGTCAAAATATTTTATATCTTTTAAAAACTCCCAAAAGATAATAGTGGCAGTTAATAGATTGATAATGAGAAAAATGAACTATATATTCTTCTTTTATATACATAATTAAATGACACATCTGAATCAGTTTTGCAACGTCTGATTTAAAATACCTAATCCTAACGTCGTTACTATATTAAAATTAGTCCCCGAAGGGTTAAACAAAAAAAAAGTAAAGGGTTCTTCACCAAGAGTCCTTTAGAGAAAGTCCTCCTCATTCTCCAAATTGTAAATAACAACAATAAACAATAGTTTTCTCATAAATCCATAAAATCCGCAATCCAGCCACCACGATCTACCGAAATTAAACAAAGCAAACGACTAGAAAAGATAAAAGAAATCGCAGTTAATTCGCGACGAATCCGATTTGACGAAATCCGGAAGCGGTGAAACATCGACAAGGCCGATTGGCCAGAGCTCACGGCGCAGTCGAGCCAGCCAGCCGGTCGAAAAACTGCTTGGCAGGGTGACTGATTATTTATTCCGTCGCATCCGGTAAGCATCGTTGTTCTCGATTGTTTTTCAAGCGGAGCGTGGGCGCTATCGATTGCCGGGCAATGCCGGGCGAGGTCCGCAAGAACAGGTTTGATTGATTGATCGCGATTTCCCGGCGCGGACGTGAAATGAAGCGGTCCGCGCGTGAGCGGACAATGCGCCTGGCCGGCGTGCGTTTTATTAATCAACGCATCTCCCGCAGCCCCGGTAGTTTTGCGGCGTGTTATCGCGCCGGCGAAATCTGCGCGTGGGATTAACTTTCCTGATTCATCGGGGCCAGAGAGCCGCGCCGCGCCGACTTGACGCGGTCTCCCGTACTCGCCGGCCGGATCACCGCGTCGTTTTAATCGTTTCAGTGGCGCGTGGAACATTCCGTTATTCACGTGCCGGTGCCTCGGTATTATCAACCATATTCCGCAGAGGCCACCGCCGGATCCGCGTCCATGTCCCGTGGCCAGACTCTCGTCCTGCCGACCGCGCCGCGCCGCTATAGTCCGCGGCTCCTCTCGTTTTACAACCGTTGGTAACGAGCGCCGCTGCGATACACGTTCCGCGGAAATAAAAACCGCTCTCTCTCTATCTCTCTCTCTCTTTCTCTCTTTCTCTCTTTCTCTATTCTCCCCGCGAAATAATCCTGTTTTCATCGCCAGCCACCGTTGTCCTTTGCAACACCGACACTCGCCCGCGCCACCGCTCCGTCCTCGCGAATTTCTATTTTACTCTCTGCGCGCAGAACTGCCGTACACAGGCTGCCGATCGCCGGTCCATACTCGCTTTCACCGCGCGAACGCCGAGCACAAAGTGCGACTGCTTTCCATGGTATTGAACACGGCACTCTCTGTCGACCTTAGCTGTCTTCGTTCGCTTGCGCCACGCGTTTAACCCGTTCGTTACGCCGGATTTTCATACGCGCACCGGATCGCCGATATACCGCAGTCTGGATTGTGATGTTTTTCGTTGGGGGTTTTGTCAGGCTTAACTATTTTTGTGGAGAACTTTCTTAGGACGGCTATTGGCGGCTGATATGTATTCGCAGGTGATGTAATGAGTATCTCTTGGAACGAAGTACGGAGCAAGGTGGCTGATAATTAATAGAATTTATAAAAATTTTTAATCTTCAAAGTGATATGATTAGATTGTGGATCTTTATGCAAGATTAAAATTATTTATGTTGATTCTGCGGAACATGAATTTGATAAAAACGTGTTTCTTTTGTTATTAATAGTAATAAGTTAAAAATGATATAACAATATCCTCAAGTTTTTATAATGTTTTTAGAGTTTTGTATTTTTAGTCACTTTTGTCATAAATGCATAAAGTTTGCAATGTAGGCATAATTATTAGAATAACTATTAGAAATTATTAATAGAGAATTATATGTTTTTTAGGAGAGCAAAGAATTGCCAGCTACAGTAAATTCTCCGTAACTGTCCCACAGCTCATAAACAGAAATGTTCAATTCGGGAAGAGGAGATACGACTATTCGTCCCCCGCGCTTCGTTTATAGTCACCGATCGCCAACAACTATAAAAACGAGGCGCGCGGTTCGAATATTATCTCCTCTTCCCTAAGTGTCCACTTCTATTTACAAGCTGAAGGACGGTTTAAACTTCAAAAGGGTCGAAGCTATATCAAAAGGGTCGATGACCCTTTAAAGATTGGAAATCGATGCAACTCCTAGCGAAAATCGTTGGCCAGGGTTATTAACTTAACGTCCAACAACGATGTATTGCTAGACAAACTGTTTGGTCGCCACTAGAACCGTTAACAAAGCCTTTCTTGTAAAACCTCACCAAATTACATCAACTCGGCCCTGTATTTTTCCCATAGCCGCCACTTTTCCGAGCGGCACTAAAAGGGTTACGAAATTGATCGAAAACTACGGCCCATTCAATTTACGTCAAACGATTCCTATTAAATAACATGTTCGACGAAAGCAAGTTGTTTTTTATTGAAATTAATCGGGAAAAGCCTGGTCGGCGTTGGAAGAAAAATTGGAAAAATTGGAAAAATTGCTCTAAAGAATGTTTCATCCCTGTACACAGAAAATTTTGCAATTTCTAGTAATGTTAAAATCATTTTATTATTACTTCGCTTCGTTCAATGACTTTGGGAAAATAGTATATTATAGTTCGATGGAAGCTGTCGGAAATGGAGATTGATGGAGATTCGAAAGACGACTCGAAATCCAATTTCCGATGTAGATAGGGGAAAGTTGGACGCGAAGTATTCTTCTATGTGATTAGTTATGGACTGCTGTAACTCGCAGTCCGTCCGAGTGTGGAGAGCAGTCACATTCCTCGTGGAATTCGAATTCGCCCTCAATTTAGATCAATTAGCCCTCTCTGCCCTTTCCGACCGACCTCAATTTTATTTGTTCAGAATAATTAGTACTTCGCAAGCAGTTTACTCGAAACTACTGGACATACTCTAATCCCCCTTTCCTCGAAATCGCGTATGGTTTCTATGTAAAAATGATTAATATAGTGCAAGACTTCGTGATCGATATTGTCCATAAAATAGAACTCCAAAATTAACTATATGGTTACTATAATTATGCTCTGTATCTGCGCTATATTTAGACAACGTGCTCTGCGTCAAACAACGAAGATTCAGAATACAGTAAATAAATAAATTTCATTTTCGCTAACAGACGTATAATAAAATAATAATGTTTACATTAATAGTAAATAAATATAATATGAAAAATAATAATATGTAGTGATATATAATAGCATATATAATATAGTAATATATAATAGCATATATAATATACTAATATATAATAGCATATATAATATAGTAATATATAATAGAATAATAGTATAGTAATATATAATAGAATAATAATATTTCAATAACGTGATATGGAACAGATTGACTGCCACACGAACAAGTTCTTTAAATAATATATAAATATATAATATAT
>CM052149.1:10465844-10482218 GCA_028455555.1 Augochlorella aurata
TGGCCGCAGAGAAATGGTTAAGGACGACGGAAAGCGCGGAACCGGGGGTTAGCTCGAATAAAAGAAAGCCGGGAAAGGAAAGAGCGGGGTCAGGGGACCGGGGCCGAGGGGCGGGAAGGTAGTAGGTTGCTGTCGCTGGCTGGCGGAGCATAAGCGTGAAAAGCAGGAGGATCTCGAAGCGGCATGAAGCGTGGCCGACCGACCGGGACAAAGGGTACAAAGAGGGAAGCGAGCGAGTCCGATCGGAGGACCGGGGAAATAACGCGGGGAATTCGCGGGCAACGTTCTAGAGACTTTCTATTTCGTAATGGCGCCGCCGGTGATGTAATATCTCGCTGCACTCGCCGAAATTGATACGCCGGCGAGTTACCTAAGACTCCGGGAAAGTACGGTGCTAACGAACCTTGTCTGCCGATTCGATTTCCGGGCACAATGTTGCTTTTCGCTTGGGAAGGAAGCCGCTCCGGGCTTCTCGGAAGCTTTTCCCCTATTTTCGCTTCGAATTTCGTTTTTATCGCGGTTCCACGAATTTGATTAGGGTTGAGCTGTTTATTTGTGTACGGCGAATTTTGGAAACGAGATCATCTTTTTCCGGTTTTTGGAACTTAAGTTAAGTGTGTTTGACGATTATATTCGTCATGACGATGTGGCAAAATTTTGTGACGATTATATCCGTCATGCGTAAAATTTTGTTACAATTTGATACTTAAATTGTAATTCTGGCGAAGACTAAATTATATTCGTAAATTTTAATATGTTTAAAATGTTTAGAGGTCGAGACGAAATGAAACAAACAAGTGGAAATTATAAATAATTTGAGTTGGATTCGTCTTTTTGGATTTGTCGTCGCTTGATTATCGCGACACACCCTGGTGGCCGCTTCGCAAAGAGATCACTACAGTTAACTGGTTAAAAGAACATGCAGGATTTGATACATAATTTACGAAATGGGGATGTTGGTTACGTTTTTTAATGGTGGTATGTGTTAAGGTTAAATGATCGGATGAAAGCCGAAGCTGGGTCATATTTCACTCAAAATAAGTTTTTCATTTATGTATCAATAAATATATTTTTCAACATATTTACATTTCGATTCATTAGGTTGCATGTATTCGGTAACTTTTTTGTAAGAGAAAGCAATACGTACGCTAAATTTATTAGAAATTTTATTGCAGATTTAGTCATTGATAAGCTTTCGCGTCACGTAAACAATTCGGGTCAAAATAAGCCCAGCTTAGTTGGCCTGAAATCGATAGACAGCTCGACTCTGCTGTTATCGATATTTAATACGTCGAACTAGGGGTTACATGCGATAAATATAAATTTCAATTTTATAATAAATAGAAAATTTTGTGGAAAAGTACAATATAAAATATTAATTTTTATAATAAATATAAACGAAATTTTAACCAACGTCAACCTGTGAATGAAATCGTAGCATCATCTTGTCAATTGTAATCTAAAAAAATTGTTGTACATATATATTCTAAATATATATATCATAATATAGAATATTATAGTATAATATAGAATATATATTATAATATATATTCTAAAACATATACATATATATTTTAAAAAGATGGTAAATTGAACGTCTCAGAGAAGTATCAAATCATGTGGACCAATTTTGAAAGAGTTATTTCCCGATTGAGAAGGTGTTAACATACTCTCGACGCGAGTGGAGGTACGGCACACTTTAATATTACCGAGAAATTCATCAATTGTCGTAGCAGACTGTGGTATTGCTTCGCAAATTCGATCAGTTTTATCGTCCGCTTCGCGGATCTATGAATTATTCGAATAAAATGTTTCGCAATTTCAATTATATCAATTCATACGTCGATGATTTTTATCAGTTCGAACGTGTACTCAATCTTCCGGAGCCGGTGCTCGAACTCGGCGTTCGCTTTTAATACCTATCAGTAGCTATTTTAACGGGCCATGAAATATTTACCGGCGACGCGACACTCGCATTTAGCGCGAATTCAATTTTACTACCCCATCAATTTCTTAAATTAAATCAATCGAACTATTCATATGAAACAAGACTGCACGGTCCTTGCGCTAATTTTCGCTTCCCCGCATTTATCGAAAGCACAACACCAGGTGAAATGAACTTTAGGAGCTCTATTCGCTTTATAAACTCTATAAATCAGGAATAGTCAAGGTTATGTCAAGGTTATCTAATAATAAATCTGGAATAGTCATTCCATGCGTCATCTACCAAGACGAGCAATCATCGATTCATTTAAAAGAACCGTGATCGTAACATTGGAACAAGGTCAAACAGAACACATATCAATATGGACTTTTTATTAACTAACTTTGTTATTAATTTTGTATTAATTAAGCCTTGGACAGTGGTCGTCGCACGACGGATAAATAATTAAATGTGACCCAGTGGTGACATCCTTTTAAAACACTGCAAAATCGTTCTATATTACAATCCATACTAAACCATTTACAAAAAGGAAATTAAAGAATCAAACTCAAAATTTAATCTCCCATTACATACAACAAGAGAAAGGAGGATCGTATTCGACTCACGCGTAATAGTTGATAAAAGCAAGCAACTCTAACTCGCGGGTCCCGGGGGACTCCGTACCCGCCGGCGGAACTTTAACAATTCAAGAGAAAAGAGCAACGACCTCAACGTACAGAAAATTCGTCTCAAGTTCGAGTCTGAACTATCCGGGTAACGATTCGTCCCGAGATCCGTGTACACTTATCATTCGGAAAAATGATAATCCAGTGTCGAACCAGCTCGCGTCATCCTGCGAATCGCAGAGAGATCGCAGAGAGATCGCAGAGAGATCGCGACGTCCGGAGAAGATGAGTAGAGAAGAGGATTCGCGAGAGCGAAGAAGAATAAGACGTAGGTGGTCGGCTGTGCCTCGAGTCAGTGTAAACGACGAGGAGATGGCCGGCGAGGGGTTGCGGGGAGAGCGTCGAAGAAGAGGGACGCAAAGTAGAGCGGGATGGAGCGAGAATGCCGGATGGAAGGGTGTAGAGAAGAGAAGCGAAGAGCAGAGCAGAGAGCGGAGGGAAGGAAGAAGGAAGGGCGGTGGGGAAAGGGCGACGGAGTAGGTTGGTGGATTTTCCGGGCAGAGGAGGGGGGTATCTGGGGGTGGCGCCGCGGGCCGCGCCGTCGCCCAGCATCCCTCGCTTCCACCCGCCCACCCTCATAAAGGCGCACCCTCACGCCGAGAGTATCTGGTAGTCATACGCTGGCCCGTTGCGAGCCCGCCGATATACCGCGCCTCTCTCGCACGCTCGCGCGCTCCGTGTGCACGCTTTGATCGCGCGACGACTGCGTGTGCTTGTGCGTTGACCCAGTTCGTCCTTGCCGTTCGTCGGACGCGTCCGCGAGCATAAAGCCGGTGGAACGAGGCGGAGGCGAGGCGGCGGAATAATCGAGGCTCTCCGCGAAAGACGCCGGCGGAAAGCGCGTCGCCAACCGCGTCGCCGAAGGGCGCGAGTGTAAACACGCGAGCGGCTCGCGGCCGCAAGCACACCGAGCCGCAGGATCAGCCGAGCAATCCTCCTCGGGGCAGTGTCGTCGCTCACATGGTCTGTGTTTTGCTCCCCCTGGCACACCTCCCTCTCCGCGCTCGCTATTCACGCGAGCGAGCTGAACGCTGAGGCTCGTCGAAGCGTCAGGCAGCAAACCGCCCCGCGTCCTCTCCCCTGCCGTGCAATGACCGCGCGACGCTGTCTTCGACGTGGCCTTCGGCGAGACGCGCGCAGACGTTAAAATCATCGTCCGATCCGCCTTTGACGTAGTCCCGGTTCTCGTTAGCCGACGTCACTGTCGTCGGAACAGCCGGCGGAAGGCTCCCGTTCAACGTGGCCGCGTCGGCAACCAGCTCCTCGAGCCACGTCCGCTCCGCCGTCAATCGACGCGCTGCCACGCGAGCTGTGCACCTGACAGGAGTCCGCCGTTGACGTCGAGCCTCTCGGCAACCCTTCCGCGGAACCGCTCGGCGAGCAGAGGTGAAACCAAAGGCTGGCTAAAAGGGCAGTGTCGCCGACGACGATGTCGCGTCGTTTGGTCCACTGAAGCGTGCCCGCAGCGACGAACGCGATACGAGCGAGCCGATACTCCGTCGCCGAGACGGCGACCCGTGCGATATGGATACGCTCCTGATAATGGGCATCTTCTTCCTGTGCTACGAGGTGTGCGATCTGATCAGGCGTTACGCCACACCGCAAACGGCCGAGCCGCGCCGCTCGCTCGAGACTGCCCCAGCACCGCCCTCGCAACGCGTGTTCTCGATCTCCCACAGGATGCAGAACCGTCCAGCCTGTTGCCCGCAGTAAGCCCGGGATCATCTGCCGCAGCCGACTCTCTCTCGGCGAACACGGAGCCAGGCGCCGGACGAGACCGATCTCCCAACTTCTGACGCGAGGATCGCTGTCTAAGGAGGAGCCGCCTCGACGAAGACACGTACGTGTCAGCTGATTCCGGCCGGATAACCCCGAGGAGGTACCCCGCGACCCGGAGCGACGTCCGACGATTAGTCGATACGTTGATCGAGCGAAGAGGAACAGTTCCGCGAGGATTCTTCGGTGGCACCTTCGATTGGCCAAGAGTTAGGCCGTCGCCGGAACGTAGTGGAAAGACCTCGTCGACGTCATCGAAATCGCGCAGGAGCTTAGAAACATTCATTTACCACCGCTGTTCGCATCCCAGACGAACCAAGCGATCCGAAAGTGTCTCTACCAAGAGTTAAATCGAACGTCTTCCTGCCAATCCGTCGTCTCGAGTTCACCTGCGCGACCACCGTAGGCCAGACTAGATCGAAAACACCTTAGGCATCGTCCGAATCGATCGCGGACCATCGCGTAATCAGCGTGCCAACTAATCCCCGACACGCAGCCGGGTCGAAAAGTCTAGTCATCCCTCAAAGATTCGGCAGCGCCGGTATTAGCCTAAATTCCGGGCGTCCCAAAGGAATGCGGGATTGCGTCACGGCGTCCGAGCGCGACCATTAATCCCCCGGCCGATCGACTGATAGACAGCACGAGGAACATTGGCAGCGGCGGAGCTCCCTGTGACGTTTACACGAATCAGCATGACATTAGGACCCTAATAGAGTCGGCGCGCATCCGTCAGACGGCGAACCGGCACCGCTAGGCCGTCGCGACGCCGATCGGGACCGGGATCGCGGCGAGAAGCGAGCGGAATCGTGCCCGACAAATGTACTGAACATGATGGAGCGTGTACTCGGTCGGATCGATACCGAGACGAGGTGAACGCGACAGAGGATCGCCTGGCAAACCGGCCAATAATCGATGCGATCGACGCGATCCCGATTGATGTAGCGCGACGACGCTCGTCTGAGAGCCTCTCGCCGGACCTCGTGCACCGCGGGAAGATGCGCGCTCGAGCGGAGTCGAGCGGAACGAGACACGGGGAAGCTTGTCGGCTGTGCGTACCAGTCCCGCGTCGCTCGCGCGAGCCTCGCTCGCAGTGAGCTCCGACAGCCCGGCCGAGTCGAAGTTCGAGAGTCCAGCTCTTCCCTCCTCGATACGTGTCTCTATTTACGCTGCAGCGAGCTCCGGTTCCGCGCGGATGCACGGCAACACGGCGATCGATGATCCCCGGATGTCGCCGGGATCTGGACTCGAAAAGAAGTCCCGAGTTCGCCAAGAGACGTTGAGCTGGGATCGAGAGCCCCGCTGGCAGTCTACACGTGGCGTCGCTGCGGACGACTGTCGTCCTTGGAACTGCTCGACGATGTCCTCCGTTCTTGGGCCCCACTCGACGCCCCAGCATCCTCCGCGAGCCGAGTA
Source organism: Augochlorella aurata (assembly GCA_028455555.1). Classification (NCBI taxonomy): domain Eukaryota; kingdom Metazoa; phylum Arthropoda; class Insecta; order Hymenoptera; family Halictidae; genus Augochlorella; species Augochlorella aurata. The sequence continues at coordinate 10,471,644 of CM052149.1, forward strand.
ACAGTGCTCGAACCGGACTCTCATAACCGGACGGTTATCGTGATTCTCGACAGTGTTGCCTATTGACAGTCTCGTCTGTCCTCAGTGATTGACCCTCTGTGCCACTGTTCGCTAGTGTCGAATCGTTGCACGGTTTAGTATCTGTTGTTGTTCTTGAGGAGAGTTTCGTTAGAGACGGATTCTGGTGGGATGAAGGATTTTTCGAGGACTTCAAAACACAGGAAGCTGTCGGAGGACACTGTGGCCGATCCAGAGGGAGAGATGGACTCTCTCGAGCGCCTGATGAGCGCAGGATTGCACCAGCCTGCCATCACGGCGGTCACCAGGTCGCCGAACGTCTTCGTTCAGGCGAATCATTGCTCCGTGGTTGGTAGAAAGGGTCGTCACCTGACTGGCACCTTCTGTCCGACCGGAGATACCATGGAAGGCATTATACAATGCCTCGTGTTCCTCAAAGCCTTCTCGGTAAGACTTCGTCAACCTGTTTTAAGGATTCTTACGTTTACAAGGTTCATACGCGGCGGCTACTGACGCGTGTGCTGGCGAGAGGCAGCTGACTGCCTTTGACATAGGCTGCGAATCTAATGCATAGTTTTCTTTGGACTGCGGATTTTATTGCAAAAATAGACAAATGTAATAGAACAGCGAAGACGGAAGAAAAATTGAGCCGTTTATTTTGACATAGACCAAAGTCCGTTTGTCAATTTTATTGCTGTGTATATTGTTCACTTAATAATTGCTGTTATTTTAAGAGAAATTGTAAATTTAAGTTTAATTTAAACTTAAAATTTAAGTTTTTTTAATTGTTTTTTTAAATGCAAACCCTTAACATTTTTGGTATCAGCGTATTTATATTTTATTTATTTCACGTTATTTCGCATGAAGAACGTCAAATTAATTTTGTAGCATGATATTTAGAGAATTTGTAGCTTCTCTTTGACGATATTTTTATTATATTTTTAAAGACAAGGATAGGATGCATTTGATATGATAAATACAGTAAAAATAACCGTGTACGCTATCGACGCTGGTAGCCAGCGGCTCAATTTACGAATACTGTTGCATTATTACCGCTGCATTAACATTGTTAAGGAAGAAGCACACTTTTATTTAACTTCTATTTTACATAACTGTTTAGGAAAATGTTTGTTTCGCACAAAGATCCACAGCCTAGTTATCTTTGAATTTCACCATCGACTAAACTGGCACTCAGTCTTCGCTTACTAACCACAATCTTCCCTCGATATACTGCAACGATTAAAACTTATTATGGAATCCCGTAGCTCTAAAGCATCTCTCAAACCAGCCCACACAGTTCACGCGTCCAACAAAATAATCTGTGATAACTATTCTTCGCTTCGTTATACAAATAAATAAATCGCACTCTCGGTGATCTAATCTTTTTACAGTTTTTATTTTATAACGACTTGTGCATTAATCAGCGAAAAGAGTAGGCTGTTCGAAAGATCTCTTTCTGCTCTAGAAAACTGCTATACTCGCTTCTTATATATAGTTTAATTTTTCACGATTTTTAAAGCTTAGAAATGGAATCAAATCAGCGTTTTCGACATCCGCTATTCTTCGCTTCGCATCGAGGTCAAAAAGCCGCCGAAGCAGCTCGTGCGAAGAGAGTGTCATAATCTGGTCTACTGCACAGAAATGCTTCTTAAAGTTCAAGAAAGACAACTTTGATCTGAAGAACACGCCTCGCATCGGACAATATTCGGAATAACGACCTCGACGCGAAGCGAAGAACAGCAGATGTCGAGAATGCTGATTTTATTTCGCTCCTAAGCCTTGAAAATCATGAAAAATTAAATTACTCAAGAAAGCGAATATAACAGTTTTATAGAGCAGAAAGAGATCTTTCGAACAGCTTCTACTCGCTTTGCTAATTAATATATACAAGACATTATAAAACGAAAACTCTACGGATTCATTCGCCGACCCAATACCTCCTCCAAGGATCGACGTCGCAGCCCGATTCGCGCGGCCTCCGTTCTTTCAACAGAGTTTGCAGCCCGTGCAGCGAACGTAGGTTCAACAACGAACGTTCGAGGAGCAAAGTGGCCTCACGAAAATTGCCGCCGCGGAAAGTCGTAGGCTCTGTCCGCGAGGAACGACGACGCGCTGCACCGAAACTGGCTTGTCTCTGTTCTCGAGAATATCAGACTAATACCCCGGGAGCCTGTTCCATTTACCAGCGGGGCAAGTGGATGGGAAACAATGTCGAAATTGTTTGCCAAATATTCGTGGAACGTCGGTCGTAGAAAGCACGTCACTGGGGAGCGCGATAATGACGGCGATACATGCCGCGAATGAGACCGAGCTATAGCTCGAGTCGGAAGATGTAGGCTCGCCGGGACGATGCGGGAAACGGGCCGAGCATTCGACGAGATTATCATGCGTGCTGAAAATGACCGGGCCGGTCTGATTAGGTCTGATTAGAAAGATAACGACCGGCCGAAAGTGCGCCGGTTTGCGCGAGACGATCCGCCCGTGTTTGTCCGAATACGCGCAGCCTGAGCTATTGTGCTGTTGTCGGAGCAACCACTGACCGGACCACCGATGCACTCTGCGCACGAAATGTGCTGCTGAAGTAGCGCAATTCTATGCGCCAGAATTTACCGTTGACATCGGATCGTGGAGAGCTCGCGTTACCGCAAAAATTATTGCTTCTGGGGTCGTTGTCTGGCCATATACGTTTTGTACTACTGCGGGCATTCTTTCTGTACGCACTTTTATCGGTGTATGATCAGATACGATTGACACTACTGTTGCAATTGTTGTTATTGTTGGTTCTTCGTCGAGTTCGATTCGGATTGTTATCAGTTTCTATGTTTATTTCTGTTTCGTCATATAGGATTTATACTACTGCAGTATTTGTACTTAATGTTCAGTTTGTTCTACTGAAGACTCTATTAATTCATTATTTTCTCTTGCTGAGCACTTGATGCAGTTGGAATAAAAATTAGTATGTTCAATTTGAAATAGTAGAGACGTTAAAAGAAGTTAATAAACATCGTTGCATCGTTCTAAAAATAAAATTATTTGAAGAGAAAGAATGAACTGTATATTTAGTTTCTACTTGTTGCGAGTGATGCAGATAATTTAAATTTGCGAAAATATCCGTATTATTATATTGTATATATGTCCATATTATTTTTAATATCTCATATGAATTCACCATAATCAATGTCCGACCAGAAACGTCTTATACTACTATTCTCGCAGAATTCGCTATTACAGGATAAGTGCAAGCAGCATTTGGCACTAAAGTATCACTCTCTTTATCTTCCACGTGATTCGTACCTTCGCCAACATTTCGTATATATTATACTGCAGACGTTCTTTCCAAATTAGTCCCTCCAACCATCGAACCTCCAAACTTCCTCCACCAAGATCCTCGAACTGCGACAGACCGCGTGGTCAGCGAGCAGCGTCCGGCATTCTGGACTAATTATCATCTTAATTAGACAGCTCGGGGCGAACAAAAGCGATCCGGAAGCCAACGATTCTATAGCGAATAATTCACGCGTTCGCCGGCGATCTTGATCCCTGCAGCTTGTTACACAGACATAGAGCAGCTATCCGAAGTAATTAGTTGATCCCCGGGAGCTCGAAGTCGAATTAGAGATTAGAACTTCGCGCGAGCTCCCGCGATTTCAACTTGCCAACAATTTGCGAGCAACGGAAAGTCTCGGGGAGCCGGCGTCGTAAATTGGACCGCTCGAACTCGGCCGGGAATCGCAAGAATCGTTGCCGTTCGATTAAAGAACAAGCATGATGCCTCCTCTCGGCTTATTGAAACCCCGCGAGTGAGTCATAGCTTTCGGGCTTTCATCGATTACAGGGCCGGGAAGAACGCGTGCCCCGAACCATCCCTTCGACCAGCCCCTGCACATAAATCTGTGCCAAAGCCCTTCGCTCCTCGCTTTTCGCCCTTGGCTCTTCCTCAGTCCCTCTCCCCCCCCTCCGCCATCGCTGCCTCCGCCACCGCCGTCCCCGGAATCTCCGGCCGGTGTAATCGGAATCCTCGATCGATAGGCACGCTCCTGGCCCGCGATGGAATTTTTTCGTCATTGTCAATCAATTCTCCCGGAAACGCGAAATCCATTCGGAAGTCAATAGTCATTCGAATATGAAACGTCCAGGCCATTTATTTCGCTATATCCGGCGAACCTACCGGTGCATTACAAGCTCTCAATGGGACTCGAACCGCGTATTCAGCGAGCGCACAAATTTTATACATCGGCGCATCGTGCCTCTAAGCCTTTTAAATAATTTCTCCGATGTTGTACGCGACTACCTCCCACCACCTATTCACAGTTTATCGACTACCGCCGAATCGAACGTGTACCCTCCCGGCAGGTTTTATTGTTTTTATTCCGATACTATCGGCGAGCGCTATTTTACAACGCAGTTCTCTCTGTGGTTTCATCCGATTTCATACCTTTTTGCATTGCTTGAAAGAAATATTGTTAGGCGGAAATAGTCGGAAAGTATTACCAAACTTTTTTAACAATTTCACTGCTTTGTTTTTTCATTAAAATTTCAATAATTAGAGGTTTTACGATTATAACAGTTTCTTGAGAGAAGAGGAAAAATTATATTTATTTGAATGCTTAACCCTTTTATTACCGAGCAATGTATATCGTTCTTGGCTACATTTGAGAAAATATTCCCTTTTTAAAATCTGTTTATTTAATGTCGCATCTGCTTAATAGCAATTAGCGACCACTATTAGTTTTTGCATTAAATTATTACATTATCTTCTTAACCCAGAGTCCTTATGTTACTATATAATTTCGCTAAACTATTTGGTTTCTTCTAAATTATTTCTACTTTCTTTTCGACTCTACTCGTATTTGTTGCAATATATAAATAAATTATTTATAAATCGAATATAACGTTTTCTTAAAATCTTTAATAAATAACTGCTTAATTTCTCTTTTATTTTTTACTCTACTCATATTTGTTGCAATGTATATGCAGATCAATTGTCATTATCGAATTGGATAAAAGTCGGTCTAAACATAGGGAGACTATTTCGAGGACGAGATGAATGAAAATTATTCGACGTATTTATTTGCCGTCACGGCGACGGTCTCGCGTCGTTGAAATATTATTTATGACGGTTTCGATATTATTCCGGGAGACAGGAGGAAGTCGACACAAAACGGTCACCGCCGTCAATCTCAATTCCAGGGCAGTTAGCCGACCGATCAAACTCGGTCGATGAGTCCACGCTGCCCTCGGCACCTGTCCAGTTCCATCTGTCAGGTCCTCTATGGGAGACCTCAACAGCCACACGCGACCTCCGACCGCAAAGGACTCTAAGTTCATCTAGGTCATGTGCCGTACAAATCGAAAACAAATTGTACACTTGCAGACCCCTTTTCGGAACACGCTCATCGCGGTATCGGGAGATACCGGCCCGTTCTGAAACCGCACAAACTCCCCAACAAAGCTGTCCGAGCGGCCGTCTTCGCGAGAGCCGTTCCGTTTGTAGGACACTTCAATCTCCTGCCCTTTGAATTCCCTGCTTTGATCGGGGGATACGATATCGCGAGGTGACAAGCCGACATTTCTTACGGGGCGCCGGGAACGGTCTAAAAATAAAACGCCAATTGCTGGGATCATACGGCGACGTCATAAATCCTTTTAACCTATGATCCGCCTACTCTCGGTGGAGGGACTTCGTTTTCCGGAAAATCGCGGACCCTAATTGCCGGCACTGTTGCTAATCTCTTAGAGGAATTTACTCGGGTGAGGGAATAGAAATTATTTCAACACGAGTGGGCGGTTTTTCTAAAGACAGCAATGTCTCATCTTTTGATAATTATTTTTATAATATTCGGGCAAACTGAATTTTGTTAGGATGTTTAAAGGGGAAATAGTTTAAGTACTATCCAATGTGATAAATTTTATTTATTTATTATTTTATTATTATTATAGTTAAATCTACCAGAGTTGAATGACCCTTCGTTCAAGTAGAAAAATTATATACAGGCTTCATTGGGGTAAATTATATTATTCGGCAAGTATAGTCCTCGCGCGACAAGAAAGCGCCTCTGTGTTTACGTTCCCCCTCCTAGTAGCTGCCCCAGTGTCGCAGCTATCGGCCGCTATTGGTCGAGAACTGTGACGAAGGTCGCTGTCAGTCTATAGCGGCCGAGAGTTGCGCCAGCGGGGTAACTAGTAAGTGGGGGAACGTAAAGGCAAAGGTGCATATCTGTAGAAAATCTTGTCGCGCAAAGACTATAGTACCATGATAGCTGCATAAAACCTAAACTTTGATTTTCTCAGTTTCGTGAAACAATACATACCAGCCTATTTTACTGCTCGTTACATTTACTACTAAACTAAAATTATCGAAAAATAATATTTTCTCTAGCGATCGAAGTCTGATGAAAAACACATCTGCAACTTGCATAATAAAATATAGTTCGCATTTCCCACAGAGGTCGGAAGTTCCCTCCAGCACTTAATATCACATGAAAACCAGCCAAATCGCGCCCTTCATCTCCAGCAAAGTGACTTTCCACGAAAATTCATCACACTCCGAGCTCTCTTCTTACCCCTACAGTCACCCTTCGAATTTCACTAATTTTTTCCGGCAGCCATTGTAACAAACGATCGGCGGTTCCTCGCGCCGGCAAACCCAATTGTCTTCGAAATGGAGACAAATCGCGGTTCGAGGCCCGCGATTGATACCCGCCGGCGGAGCGCTGCGTCACGCCATCTTCCCATGAAAGAACCTGGAAAACGAGGGACAGGGCTCTGCGAGAGGTCGGCTCTCGCTAAATCGTTGATAATGAGAATTCGGTGCCGGCTCGGAATTATCCGAGAGCGGCGTCGCCCCGGTGACTCGCGGGAATGGCTTTCGACAGTCGGATAAGGAGATAATCTGCGCAGGTTCGACATGCAAGAAACTCCGACACCCTCTCCCGCCTCTCCTATCTTTCGAAAGAAATTTTCCGTTCGGTGGCCCACTCCGCCCACGCGCCACCAACTGGGTCAAAGAATTTTCATCGCGGCACACCGATGCAAATTGCACGCGGAAAGCTCGACGAACTATCATGCGCCGAGAGAAAAGCGGTTCTTCCATTAGAGACACGCCGAAATCGAATTTGTTCTGCTGGATGTTTACACGGTTTTCTTTGAGCTCGACTATTTTTTGATACGATGGCGATTTCTCTCTCTCCCTCTCTTTCTCTCTCTTTCTTTCGTTCTAGCTCTCTGTCACTCTATAGATCTTTCTCTCTCATTCTAGCACTTACTCTCTCATTATAGCTATTTTTTTCTCATTCTAGCTCTTTTCCACTCATTCTAGCTCTCTCGTTTTCTATATCTCTCTCATTCTAGCTCTTTCTCTCTCATTCTAGCTCTTTCTCTCTCATTCTAGCTCTTTCTTTCTCATTCGAGCTCTTTTTCTCTAATTCTAGCTCTTTCTCTCTCATTCTAGCTCTTTTTCTCTCATTCTAGCTTTCTCTTTCTCTCTCTCTCTCTCTCATTCTAGCTCTTTTCCTCTAATTTAGTTCTTTCTCTCTCATTCTAGCTCTTTTTCTCTAATTTAGCTCTTTCCCTCTCATTCTAGCTCTTTTTCTCTAATTATAGCTCTTTTTCTCTAATTATAGCTCTTTCTCTCTCATTCTAGCTCTCTCTTTTTCTATGTCCCTCTAATTCTAGCTCTTTTTCTCTCATTCTAGCTCTCTCTTTTCTATCTCTCTCTCTCATTGTAGCTCTTTTTCTCTAATTCTAGCTCTCTCTTTTTCTCTCTCTCTCTCTCATTCTAGCTCTCTACTTTTCTCTAGCTCTCCCTCACATTCTAGCTCTTTATCTCTCTCTCTCTCTTTCTACCCCCTCTCGCTCTTTTTCTTTAGCTCTCTGCCTGCCTGTCTCTCTTCCAATCTCTCTGTCTAGCCCTCTCTCTCTCCCGCTGTCTGCACTCTCATCCCAAAACGATCGCAGCCGAACTCATATTCTATTATCTCCGGAACAGTATCCTGTTTTCTTAGATTACTTTTCTTCCTCAGAACGCTGCGACTTTTGACTAGAAATTCGTGGTTTCTTTTTTGTAATGTACACCCGGTTCTGCTCTTACACGGCAGAATACATTCTATTAAAGAAACCGTGTAAAAGAAGACGTCGCACAGTGGCGAATTTCGCTGAAATCGCTAGCCAAAATATAATAATATCTTCGAAACAATGCATAACGAACAAATATATATATATAAAATAATTATTTGAATTTTGATTTCAGCAAAATTCGCCACTCTGCGCCGCGCACAGAAAAATAGAGGATCACTTCCATGTCTCGATAATAATAAAATTAATAATATTAAACATATCGATGGAAATAATTGCCCTGGAAATCTCACTCAAATAACTGTTCTAACCGCGCCAGATGGAACGAAATCGTGTAAAAATGAAATTGAATTTATATTTCTAAACCGTGTAGAAACAGAATTCGACATATTTGCCTTCCCTGTAGAATATTGCGAAGGCTTACAATTGTTTCCTCCATCTTTTATCCTTTTATTAAATTGACGAAAGAGAGAAAGAGGGTAACAGAAAATCCGATCTTGGCTCGATAAAAATTGTTGCATAAATTCCGTACAAAAGAAACGCCGATGCAGCATGTCGTTGGAATTCGTTCGATTTTATTCTCCATTTGTATATACATATATACATATATGCATAGTTTGGCGAGAAGGAAATTTTTCTCTGTAATAGGAACAGGCCGGAAACGAACCAGTGTCTTATCGGTATAATTATTCTCATAGCAGCCCCGAACACGGCAATTATTCGGGCTGCGAATGAATAAAGCTTTAATTAGCGATAAAACGAGTCCTCGCGGGGGAGTCTGTCAACGGCGCAGGAACAGACTTATGACGTTATAACCATGTGCCAGGGCTATCATTACTAAATAGCATTCGAGTTTGATTCGTTCGGAGAAAAGATTGCGTGGGTTTCTTGTTTTGCGCGGCTCATTCCGGTCTCTACCGTCGCCGCGAATCGGAGGGCGTATAATTAATTCTGACTTTTTCATGGAGCTCGAACGTTGTGTTATTCCACTGCGCGCGCTCGCCCCGGGATGCGAATGAATCAGGCATAATAACATAATATGGAAATATTAATCAAATTTCCGGCGCACTGTTTGTTTCCCTTCTTCGGCTTGCACAATCCATTGGCGGTTTCGTTTAATAACTGCTTGCTTTCGTGCATCGCTGTATCGGAATATCAATTTTTGCAATGCAATCTCGATTTATTGCGATGTGTACGGGTCGTGTCACTCTGTAGACGATATTTGAAAGCGTACAGAGGTAAGATATTATACTTTGCGGTGTATGATAGACTATTGTTGCAGCGCGTACTATGCATTTTAACGAGACTGCAAAAATTTAGGCAAATATGTATGTTGATAGGAAATAGTCGAAGGGGTAGAACTTGAACGATAATTAATTTTCTGGTCAAAGGATTCTAAAAATAGTTATACATAGTTATATAACATATAGTTTGCTTTATATATAAAAATATATGCAATATTGTATAATAAAACAGTGATTCTCAGCGTCTGAATTAATTTTGACAAGCGGACGCCGTCAATTCGAAACATTCAACTTGGAAAAATTGAATATAAATTAATAAAATAACATGCTAGTATATTTTTTTATTATTATTGCATTTATGATAAAGTGAGTAGATCAAATTCAGAACTACAAAAATGTTTCGGGAATATTAAAATGTTTGAGGCAAGAAATAAACGTGCATCCAGCTCTCGCATGTCTTGCATATATAGATATGTATATATACTTTGCATATTCTGCATATTTTCCGTGCATAAACGTCATACGCATTTCACATATTTAGAGTGCATAAACTTCCGCAGTTTAATCATGACAAACCCAGGTCCTGGCGATAGCATGGCGATGACGCTTTGGGGATGGTCGTCCGTTGATTTACATTGATCGCAATACTGAAGCGTATGGCAAACGATATTCCGCGGCGGAGACACAAGGCCTAATTATCGCATGTCCCGCGCCTAATTATTGCAGCGGACAGCAAGCACTCGTACGCGTAATGTACGTATCTTGTTCGCGATCTATTTGTTCAACAATATTTACTGGAACTCGTTGTACAATTCTCATTTCTTGCAGCCTTTGTTTGTCTCCAAATAAAAATGAATTCGATATTTCGATGTGTCGATACGTTGCACAGTTGCGCTTAGTATTACATGTTACATGGTTCTCCCGAGGGTCCAGGACGCTACCAAAACCATCTTTCACGAGTCATTCGAATTTTTGAGCTATCAGCCACGGTGACATCTTGTCGGCCATCGTGACAAACACGACCGACGACAAAAATTGCGAGCTTGACACGGTGTTTTCATCGAGGCTGACGTTTAAAACAGAAACACCGGCGTACTTTGCGTTAGCGTAGTCATCTTCAGAAGGTGGTTCGTTGACATACAGGGTGCTCAGAATGTACGGAGCCGAGAGGAACATCTCAAAGCCGTCCACTTTTATTCTGGATAATTTAATTTTATTTGATTAGGTTCTATCGACCAAG
>CM052149.1:10492888-10508900 GCA_028455555.1 Augochlorella aurata
AAGTTGTATTAGTACTATATATGTAAGTAATCAATATTAGCATTATACATAATAATAAGCATTACTTTATCACAAATTTATTATCATCATCACAATTATTATTACATACCGATATTAAATATCCCTATAATTGCTATTGTAATACGATCGACTACTGTAACATTGCAAATAAAATGTCGCGCCGGTCGACGCGCAGAGCGAAGGAAATTCGCAACAATATTCCAGCACGTGTTTCCGAACAAGCCTTGAACAAACTTGAAACAAACAGGACGAAACAGTTCGTCTGTCAGATTAGTTCGCTGGGAATTTATCCAACTTCTGCGAACTAAAAATGCTAAACAACGCAGTCAAAGCACGCTTTCGAACGCAGTCAAAGGCGTTCGCAAGCTCCTCCTTCGATCGAGCCTTTGCGGGGCGATTGGACCAGCAACGTTAACGGATAAGTGCGGAACGGAACGGTACGTCGGCCGCAGTAACCGCTGTCGCAATTAAAAAGTAAAAGTGTAACTCTCGTCGCGAAATAAGCGGACCGCTTTGCGAGTCTTCGACAATTTTTCAGATTCGTTTGAACTCGCGCCGTGAAACCGTGCTCGTCGGACTATGAGCGGAATCGCGCTTAAAATGCTCGTCTCGAAGCTAGACATGGAATTTCATTTCACGCTTCGGTTTCACGGGTTTTGTTCGTACAGTCGGGTCTATAAGTATCTCGCAGCCTTGCTGTCTACAAAGGAAATTTGCTAAAATCGAGCGATGCGTTTGTGGTTCTGCAATAAATTGTTTATTCGGAGGAAATGGATTTTTTTGAATCGAATAAAGCGAATTGAAGCGAATAAGGAACTAGAATTTGGAAAATTATGTTAATGTTAGTGTCAGGTTATCTTGTCTTTATCGATCGATTCCAGGTGATTCGACGAAATACTAAAAAGTTGGTTTAGGATAATGAAGTTATAGTAATATGCGATGTTTTGACAAAATGCGTAATTGCGAATTATATATAGAAAATGTAATTACCAAATATATAGAATTACAGAAATACGTAGATATTTTCTACATATATATATTTTTTTATAATTCTACATATTTTCTATTTGTATTTTCTACATATTTCGTAATCACGTATTATGTCAAAAAGTCGCATATTATTATACTATAACTTTATTATCATATATTACAACTTTATTAATGCAATTTTGTTAAAGTGTTGTACAAATACTTTCCTGATTAAAATATCAGTATCCTCTTCATCCATTAATAAATTTTCTTTAAATCTTGTATAAATAAACTTTATACATAAGTCCATTCGCAATAAGCAATTCATTGGAGAACCTAAAACGCCTCTTTTAATTTCAACAAATCCATTTTACAATCAGTTAACATACATATACTTATGCAATTAACTATAGCGAGTAGCAGTGTTCACCGCCGCGATTATTCTCAATTCCAGCGAGTTCAATTCGCCGGAGGGACCTTTCATAGGAGACGTTCAACGAAGGTCCAATTTCTCCGAAATTTTATCATGATCCCCGAGATCCGCCGAGCCATCGAGCACGGACAAGCGCGTTTGCGCCGCGCATATTATAATATTATAATCGGCAGCATTAACCGGCGTGCGGCTAGTTGATAAGCGCGTAATCGCAGTTGTTTGTTATGCAGCGAATATGTTCATGGGCCGCTCGGCGCGGACCACGGTCGGGCTGCCGGGGAAACGTAAAACCCATTCCCCGGTCGACTAATAAACGGCCGCTTCGTCGAACGGGCTCGAAGTTTCGCTCGCAGGTAATCTGCTTGTCAATAGAGAACGCGCGATTTCGTGCGCGAAGGCGTCCGGTAACGAACGGCGCCAAAGGGAATTCCGTTCGGGAGTTGGTTTCGTCGTCCGGCTACTTATTAACTTCACCAATTAGCCCGAATTTTATTGGGAAACTGGCGACCCGAGGGCGGACCCATGGCGCCCCGACGCCGAACGTAGTCGCTATAATTGAGCAACGCGACGCTGCCCTCGGCCGTCTGCGATGATTTTTTGATCGGTGGTCGCGTGAAATCGAGGTTCGGTGTTTTCGCGAATATTAGTTTCACGGATCGCGCTGTGGCCGGGCGGTTTTTATTGCCGGTTTCCTTTTGGATGCGTCGCGATTTAGGCGTTTGAAGAAGCGGTATTCCTTTATCATCCTAATTAGTAGGCAGTGGATTTCTACGCGAAATAAAAATTGTTCCCACTAACGACGACATATAGAATCTATGTAGATATTTATTTCGTTTTTTAATCATTTTTACACTTGGCCACAGTGAACTATAAGTTCGCAAGTAATTAAGAATAATTCCCATTAACGACGACATGTAGAATCTATGTAGATATTTATTTCGTTTTTTAATCATTTTTATACTTAGCCACAGTGAACTATAAGTTCGCAAGTATAATAATTAAGAATAATTCCCACTAACGACGACATATAGAATCTATGTAGATATTTATTTCGTTTTTTAATCATTTTTATACTTAGCCACAGTGAAGTGTAAATTCGCAAGTAATTGAGAATAATTCCAGGTAAACGATAACTGATAATAGCAAACAAAAAGAAAATGCGTTGCTAAGGTTAAAGGATCGATCATGCAGCGATTTATTTTAAAGTGGGAGATCTCCCCATTCGATTAAGTGTTAATAAGTTGAAAATTGAAAAACCTATTCTTTCACGCTAATTTCGAAAGCAAAGCCGAGGATAAATTCCGAGAATTTTCAGAACGAGGGAACTGACATTTTTTCCTTCTCCAACGACGAGCTCGAAGAGACCTCCTGGCATTTCCAGAATTAAAGCAGCGAGGCCATCGAGAAATTATGTCCTCCTCATTATGGGACAAGTGTTATTCAAACTCTACTAGCTTCTGTTTCCGAGGGAAAGAAAGTTGCGAGAGCGATTCAGGGGCCGCGACGAAAATGTCTCGCCCTCGAACCTCGTGTCGCAAATGAACGTCACGCCCCTTTAAGCAAGAGAGAAAAAAGAGAGAGAAAGAGAGAGAGAGAGAGAGAGAGAAAAGAATGGTGTCGCGTTTGAATTCCTCGCGAACGAGCGAAAATACACCGGCGAACCTATACAACAAAAATAAAAACGGCATCGTCGCGAGTATGGAATAAAAGGCGTGTCGCCTTGAACCACCACCCCCTCCCCCCGGTTCCGGTTCGTTCACCATTTATTAATGAAAACAGGGTGGTCCGTCTTCCCCTCGGTCCTCGTTCCGACGCGCCTCGACGAGGGACTAACGCCCCGCTCTCGTTCGGACAATTTATCCGTTCGTGCGCTCCGCGGAACTGGAACAATGAGCACGCGATGCTGGCCGGCGATGATGAAGACGCCCGGCCGATCCGTGCTAAATTGCATTGATAAAGCCTACGCGAAGACAGACGTCGCGTCGAAATTGCGTGAAGTATGCATGCGGCTGCTCGACGAGCCGGTTGCTTCCCTGCTCTCCGCCCTGCTCTCCGCTTCCGCCGAACCTCTCAGCGCCGGCTTAGTCCGCGAGCGTGGAAAATCAGGGCTCAGCAGCCGCTCCACGGCTGCTCCACAGCCCGGCAAACCTGCTACTGACGTCCTCTCACTTCTCGCATTAACCGGGTTGATATAGGGCTGGTATCGATGTCAATTTCCCACCGAATACTGTGGTGGACGCCGCGCTGTTTCGGCTGCTCCGCGCCTGCGAATTCCTCACCCGGCCAACTATTTTGACGAGCCTCTTGCTGCCCGAAATTGCTCCTTCCGGAATCCTCTGAGGCGTGAAACCTTTTTAGATGGATATTAACACCTTATCTACGGATGACACCATCTAACGTCAAATTGAATGCTGCTTTCTGTTACGAATCACGCCGTTTTGCATCAAATCGAATACTGCATTTTGTCGCGAATGACGTCGTTTGATGACGGATGAAATACTATTTCTTGTTACGGATGACGCTATTTCGCGTCAAATTGATTACTATTTCAGTTTAGAGCATTGTCTATCCTTCTCGTCTCAGCTATGGTAAAGGGTTATAACCCCGTCGATAGGGTGTTAACCCTTTGCACTCGAGAGGCGACTCTGGGGTGCCACCAAAAGTTGCTTTGATATTCTTCAAATTAATTCTAACGGTATCAGGCTTGTTTCTATTTTAGAAACTGCTGATACCGCAGGTATTGTACTTTACAACTTCGGCTGCAAAGGGTTAATGCTGTAGAAACTTCAATCAAATTTTCCTGCGGCGTCTGCGTGACATTAAAATTAAATAAGTATGACTAGCAGTTCTGTAGATAAAAATAGGAATATTACAAATATAACAAATATGTCATCGGTAAAAGACGGACACCACGGTATATTACATTATATTTAATTATTATATTATATTTACAGAATGCATTGTCTAACGAAAATAAGAAATTTGCCTTCCGATTATTTTATGTCTAAAATGTCCCGAGCGATCCCCGCAAATTATTCATCCAAAAAACGCATCATCCAATGAACGCAGTCGCCGAGAAAATACGATTAACAGCAACATTTGCAGAAGTACTTCCGTCAGATCCGATTAACGGTGCAAAAATTTGAGGTTCGCGAACAGTCGCTAGAACAACGGAACGGGAACGATGGATATATATTTCCACGGAGCCTAGCCTCCCATTAGAGCGCGGTGAATTCAATCACAGAGCGAATGAACATTGGATTTCGGAAAATTGGGAGGCCGGCCGTGGAGAAATTTCGAAATACATAATTGAAATCTATCAATTAGAGGCCGTTCTAAATCGAGCATGGAGCAAAAACGTCGCCCTTTCGACGGTTCGCCGGGCCGGGTCACAAGCCGCGTGGAAACACAATTAAACGCGAAGTCGCACGCGTTTAATAAAGCATTAATTAAAACAGATTGCAGGCGTCCCCGTTTCTATAGCTATCAATTTTCCGGCTTCCGTTCGTCAATAACCTCGCGGAAAACCGGTGTTCCTGCGCGCCGATGTAAATCCGATGAAAAATAGTTCGAGCTGACGGAATTCGGCGCGGTTTTAACGGCAGACCGACGTCGTTACAGGCCGATTATGTTCCCACGGAATCAGCGAAACCACGCCGTCCTACTGGCTGATCGATCGGGGCTCGTCAATTCCTCGATAAATTCCTACGCTGAATTCTTGAACAGCTATTCTAGCGCGAATCTTTGGCGAATCGATTTTCCTGGCGTTTTCTTCGAGAAAAATCGTCGGAAAATTCGGTCGATTTTATAATAGTAATTAATAGGGCGGGTGACCCAATTATCGTGCCCCCGGATTGAGAACGTATAAGCAATGTTTTATATACTGTTATTATATTTCTATTGCATTATACTATTACATCATATTATTATAATTATAATTATTACATTGTATTATATAATACTGTTATTATATTATGAATTGTTACCTCTCCTACGCTGAATTCTTGAACAGCCATTCTAGCACGAATCTTTGGCGAATCGATTTTCCTGGCGTTTTTTTCGAGAAAAATCGTCGGAAAATTCGGTCGATTTTATAATGATAATTAATAGGGCGGGTGACCCAATTATCGTGCCCCCGGTTTGAGAATGTATAAGCAAAGAAATAGTTATATACTATTATTATATTTCTATTGCATTATACTATTACATCATATTATTATAATTATAATTATTACATTGTATTATATAATACTATTATTATATTATGAATTGTTACCTCTCCCTGCATATAACATGTTCTAAAAAATATTAAATATATATTAAATTAAATTATATATTATAATTATATGTAGAAATGTAAGTATTAAATTATTATACAAATTAAGCTTGATGTTTTTGTTTAAAATGGACTTGTAGGCCGCTTTCGACGTGTTTTAGCGGATAGAAATTCGTGTCTTCGTTTACGCGATTGTACCAGCGGTGTTTCGTGGATTCAGACGATCGTAAATGCTCGAAATCGTCCGCTAACACAGACTCCAGAAGTTACAGACGTAACAGGAACGATGAGACTGCGGATAACTTGCACAGCGATTCAGGGAATGACGAATGTAAACCAACTGCGAAGTTAAAGTAACAAGTTTCGAAATTAGTTATTACGTAGACAGCAGAATCAACAGAATGTACCGGATACGTACTTCCTAAAATAACAGTTTTATCATATAGCCATTATCGTGGAACACGGGTCGGTCCACCATCCGAGGTACGTACACTCCGGGACAAAAAGATGGTCCGCTTTGAAATAAACGCGGTCTTCGCTCGGTCAACGTTACCGAGAAGTTCTCGTTTTTATAAAAACTTGTAAAATACCTTTGTAAATCTACAGAAATGAAACAGAATTTTTATGGAAATATAGCGGGTAAAATGATAGCTCGTGTAACTAAAAATTATGGCTGTTATTAAATATGTAGGAAAAATCACGAAATATTTGGCATGTGTAAGAAATAGAATTGAATTTCGTCTGAGAAATTTTACTTGACAAGAAGGACAATTTTCATGGAGATATAGTGCTACAAAATGATAGTATACTTAACTAAAAATTATGATAATAGCAAAGTAAATTAATGAACGATGTTTAATAAATTTATTATATATTTGATAAAATAAATTAATATCTCGTTTATATTTAATAGCAGCCATAATTTTCAGTTAACTGAGTTATCGTCGACTATATCTCCATAATAATCCTGTTTTAGTCAAATATAATTATTTAGACAGGCGAGATTCAATTCTGTTCTATCTCTCTATATTTATAATAATATTTTACAAAAAGACAAAAGCTTGGCTGCAATGTTAAATAAATAATACACCGGTATTTCACAAGTTTTAATAAAAAACAGAAGCTTAGCTGTACCGTTAAATAAATAAAGATCGCGTTAATTTTAAAGTGGGCTATCTTTTTGTCCCGGAGTGTAGGACAATGCGAACAATCGACCGTGTGTATGTGCGTGTGTGCGCGCGCGCGCGTCTCCCGCACACCGATGAAGATAATGTGGATGTGGCATTTCGCAAAAAAGAAGCTCTGTGTTGCGGGGGCAGGAACACAGTGCGTGTAGGTCCGAGAACAATATGCATGGTGAACAATGAGATGGTCCATAAAAAACGTGGATGATGCTTAATGGCGACGTGCTGCGCGGGTACGTGTCACTGGTTACTTGAAAATCGATACACCGTTGCCTTTTTCTTTTCCCTCGTGCTGCTCTACTCGCCCGTTAACCTGAATACCACCGAGGACAGGATACCGACTATATAAACACCCGCTGTGTGGATAAATTAATTAAAAATTGTTGGCTCGGCCGTCGCGTTTTCTCCTAATGGACTAAGACTGCAGCATGTTCCACGCGACGATCCTGGTAAACAAATCGAAATTTGACCGCAGTGGTTGAATACGTCGAAAAGGTTTCTGCGACTTTATGGCGAAATATATATTTTTTTATTGTTACAAATATATTTTTTTATTATTACGAATATGTATTTAATAATATTATAAATATATATTTATTATCATTATAAATATATATTTAATATTACTATAAATATATATCTACTATTATTATAAATATATATTTACTATTATTATAAATATATATTTGTTATCATTATATAAAATATATATTTACTATTACTATAAATATACATCTAC
This sequence comes from Augochlorella aurata, assembly GCA_028455555.1. Lineage (NCBI taxonomy): Eukaryota > Metazoa > Arthropoda > Insecta > Hymenoptera > Halictidae > Augochlorella > Augochlorella aurata. The sequence continues at coordinate 10,500,511 of CM052149.1, forward strand.
TATTATTATAAATATATATTTACCATTGTTATAAATATATATTTGTTATCATTATATTAAATATGTATTTACTATTACTATAAATATACATCTACTATTATTATAACTATACATTCACTATTATTATAAATATATATTTGTTATCATTATAAATATACGTTTAACATATTCCGCTCGCGAAATTGCTGTTTAATTAACGGTTAAAATTTCTTCGGCCACCTCGATGTAATATCCCAGCATAAAGTAACAGAATACAAGTTAATTGCATTCTGCAAATTTGCAATCGCCATGAATGCATAAATACCTGCGATACAATTTTAAATCGGATAATAGCGCGATCGAGATAAATTTGAAATACGCGCACAAAAGGCTAACGATCGCGATTATATTTTCGCATTCGGACAGCGTTAGGGAAGTTAATGGTTTGGATAATGGAGATCCAATTGCAATCGTTAAGACCCGGACAGCACGGGCAAACGAGTAACGCACCCGAAAAGTCATTTGCTCGTCTTTTTGTCCCTCCATTTAAATGGAGATTTTAATTGGCTCACCGTTTTCCGGTTAACGCGGGTTCGTTACAGTCGGAATCAATTTCGCGTCAGACATCTCGCTCGACTATAGCGGTTTTGCGGGATTGCACGGCCGAGTGTTCGCCCGTGGACCAAGGGAGACGATGGATCAAGCTTTCGCGCCTAGATCAGGGCTCGGAATAAGACTGCGCGCGACATTGGCGCCGCGATGGCCACGCCTCCAGGCTCCCGTCGCGCGTGCCGCTCCCCTCCACCTTGGTGGACCTCTGACGTATCGTAGTAACTATTCCTGGTGAATTGACACTTCGAATGCCACGTGAACGATCTTAAATATTACCTATAATTTAAATATTTTATTTAATAAAAACTAAATTTGGAACGACATCAATTAAATTGTAGGACATCGATTGATTTTGCAATATTCTTGCATTTTGCTGATCTCGATGAAATCGGGACGTGTAACAAATTAACGTGGAAATGAATTTTGAAGTCTGAGCAAATCATTCAGTCACTCTTTAACCCTTTGCACTCGACACCATTTTAACTCCAAATCGAAAATTGTTTTAGATGACCTACAACATCTCCATTTTATATTATTTATTGGTGCAACTTATGCACACGAAATTTAGTCTGTATAACAGTCATACTTTCCACAGTTTTTTACAAATAGACAGATTCGATAATGTAAAAATTTGATTAGAATATTGTACAATAATCTTGAATGGTGCCTCAGAGTCACCAGTCGAGTGCAAAGGGTTAATATAGACAACTATTCGGAATTATCGCGCGACACAGTGCAATAGGCTTACACGGGATACCACCGACGAAAGTAATGCTTTCACGCAGTCGGACCCGCTGCGAGCATATGAAAAATAATACCCGCCTCGCTGACAACGAAATGCTCGCCGGTTCATTCTTCCATGACACGGAAAAACTCTCGAACAGGGTGCAGTATTTCGGTCCAAAGAATCCCGCGCCACGCAGAGCTCTTTTGACTTCTCTAATTGGAAATCCATTCTTCTGTTGAACGCATAATTTTCCCAACTGTAAATTCACGTTTCGAGAGAAAAATTGTAAGATGGGTATTTACTTGATGTTTTTAACTCCCCTCAAGTCAACAATCGTTCGCAAAAATATTCCCCCATTTTGGCATCGAGGAAAAAGAATGAAATACCATATTTCGACGACGCGAATTTCCGCCGCTCTATGCGTTCGCGTTCATCCGGTATGGGGAACCGGATGAAATCGAACGTTATTCATCGCGAGGGTGACGTAATAAATCGGTTTCCCGCGGGTTGTCACGCGAAAGAACATCAAAGTCGGTTCGTCGGCGGGTCCCGCGACCCCAAGATGCAGGGAGATCCTAAGAGCAATCAACCGTCGAACATCTGAAAGCGACTGGCTCGTGTATCTTTTATTTCCCGCGGCCGGCTGTGTCGTCGTTTTGATTTATTGATGGGGCCGCGCCGGTGACAAGACGCTGACACGGTATCCCGGAACAGCGCATAGCTGCCAGCGAAATTTTATCCTGCGCGTTCTACCCTCGACAATTAAATGCGACAGAATTCTCCGTGCAGAGTCGAAACATTCCGCAGTAAAATTAAACTTCTTTTAGGCGCGAGCTTTGCGACACTGATGACCAGAATCCCATTTTTGGGATTTCAACTGAAATTCGAGTAATTATACCGCTTACGAATGCCCAAATTCTCTTTGACAAGTGGATTTTTATTTAGTGGTTGTCCAAGGTTACATAAATATTCTATATTATATTATGTTATACTATACTGTACTATTCTATATTATATTATATTATATATTATAATATAATATAATTGTTAGCATGTTATTACAATATTACATATATTATAATTATTATAATTGTTATCATATTATTAGTATATTAAATATATTATAATATAATATAATTATTACCATATTATTATTATAATATATGTATTATAAACAACCTAAACTCGATGATACTTCAGGTCATTATATTACATTATACTATACTGCATATTCTATATTATATTATATTATATTATATATTACAATTATTGTAATTGTTAGCATGTTATTATAATATTATATATATTATAGTTATTATAATTGTTATCATATTATTATTATATTAAATATATTATAATATAATTATTATCATATTATTATTATAATATATGTATCATAAATAACCTAAACTCAGCGATACATCAGGTCAAAATAAATACCGCAGAAAGGAAACGAGAACTCGCGGCGATAGGAACCCAGCTGGTTGCGTTCAAAATCCGTTCTACCCGCAGTTCCGGACACTTACAACTAAAACAGTCGCTGCTCGTGAACTTTGTTCGCAGTTCAGTCTTGGAGAAACCATCCCGAACTTTGTAGCATCTCCTTAGACTTCTCTAGTACATCTCCATCCGTTGTACGACCGTCCCGCGAAACTCCTTGCGAAAAATATCACTTGCAGATGCGACTTCTTTCCGATTAATTTCGCGCGACCGAAACACTCGTTCAAATGGAAATATTCCGACGGTTTTCCGCGATTCGTTCCCTCTAGTACCGTTGTTTCGAAGAAAGACTTAACGCTCGTGTTTGTTAAGGAGTTTAAAATAAATATGCTTGATCACTTGCGGATGTAATTGGATGTAAGTATTAGAGCTGCATCGCGATGCTCCTGTGATGAGTCATTCGGTGCAGTCTTAGAAAGGCAGTATCGTTTTAAAGGGTGCCTAGAACTACAGAGTCCTAAACGCGACTAATGTATATTGTTTAATAACAATACCAAGATTGGATTTCTTTACACATTATATAATTTTTATTGTAGCATAATAAAGAAGCATGCGTAAAAATTTGCCGTAGAAATGTTTATATAACATTAGGAACTGTGAAAGAGAGAATCAAGTACCAGTCGTTTTGACTGACTTAATATATAATTAAAATATAATATAATAAAGTATAATATAATAGTTAAAATATAATAAAGTAAGCTATCAAGCAGTATTAGCTTTCGCCCCGCTTTTCAGAAAACCTGATCACTGTGCGACGTTGCACGTGTGCGACGTATAATTATATATAATTAAATTATAACATAATAAAGTATAAAATAAAATATAATATAATAGTTAAAATATAATAAAGTAAGCTATCGAGCAGTATTAGCTTTCGCCCCGCTGTTCAGGAAACCCGATCACAGTGCGACGTTGCAGCGGTGATCGCGCGATCCCGAAATTCTGTAACCGAGTCGCGAAAGTGAATAAATGTCTCCGGTTCGATTGGCCGTTCGATCGATTATCGGTGACCGTGCGAAAGACTATTATACTAGCACGAAATTCGGCCGGTTCTCGTCGGCATTAGGACAAATTAGAACCGTGCTTGGACCGTGGAATCAATTGTTGGCCCGTAATTCCCAGTGGCCAGGCTCGCCGTTGTCTCCACACGTTGTAATGACCGAAACCGTGCAATTCCGGCACTCCGCGAACTGCGGGCTCGAACGAATCCCTTCGGTCGATCGTGTGCTGGCTGCTTAATTGCTCCTCATCACTGTCTAGCGTAATTGGTGTCGAACCGAGGACGCACGAAGACGCGCAAGGAAACGCTAACGAACTGTCGCACCGACGCCCCTTAAATTCCGTTTTCGTTCGCCCCCTCTGAAAACAATCCACCCACGTACGTGACTCCCGGACCGTCGCTCCGGCTAGGATCCGCCTCGGTTTCAGGATCGACGGACATTCGTCACGATCGGAACCCTCCCTGGATCGTTAATTACAAATGGCAGACAGCAAAGACGGCGCACTTTTAATTCTTTGATCCCCGAGCGGAGTGAAGTACGAGTCTGGAACCTCGAGTCATTGGATCAACCTTAGTGTCGGCGATCAGCAGTTTTACCGGGAGGACGAGTTAACTCGTCGTTTCTGTTAGCTAGCATTTTTTAGAAATTTTTTGCATCCTTAGGCGAGAAGGCTGTGATTCTCGTGATTTTTTTAGAGAGGTAGCGAGGAAGTATTGCAATTTCGTCGTGACGAGTATACTCGTCGAATACAGATAAATGGTTAAAAAGGACGTACAGAGGTTCCTTGGGTAATTTGGAGTAACTTTTTCCTTTACAAAAATCTTCTCCGAAGCGTCGTTAACGAGTTATTAACGAAAAAGTATTGACCAATGAGAGGCGAGCTCGGCTAGCCCGACCGCCTCGCCCTAGCCGAGCTCGCCTCTCATTAGCCAGAAATATTCCTTAATAACTCGTTAACGACGCCTCGGAGAAGATTTTTGTAAAGAAAAAAGTTACTCCAAATGACCTCAGCAATCCTTCTGTATACTTTGACATTTTTATTAAATTCTATATTTTATAAAACTGTTGTATTTAAACAAAATATGATGAAAATCGAAGATCCACTGTATAATTGCAGTAATGTACACACTTTTCGAACAGATTGTAACAGCTGACTGGTCAAGTGACAGTTTGATGTATCTTCTTGACATTTCTACTGCGTTTTAGTTTATTGTAACCATTGCAAAATAGTTGCAATCGGTGTCAAGTCATACAACATTTTTAAAGCCCAGCTCTATGCGTAGATCGTCGTCTATAAATTTCTGATAATTAGACTAGAAATCCCGTAATTCGTGTAATTTGAATTATCACGGTTCGGTTTACAGGAAATTATGCACAGAATCGCGTAAATTGAGCTACTTTACGTTACTGAAAACTTGAAAACATTTAATTTCTGAGTCTTGATACTTCCACGGGGGAAGTCGTCTTGGAAAACATTTTCTGGGAATTTCGAAATAATCTGAGCGAAACTAACGTACTTAAAGGAGTTTAAAGCATGTTTTCGAAAGCGCGCTTCATAGTGCTTCGAGTACTTTGATCGCGCATTTCTACTGACTACAAACTTCGTAAGCTTATTTTGAAGATAAAAATTCTGAAGTTAACGAGGTACTTACTACTTTTTACGCAGACTTCCTCCTTGCACCATTTAATTTAACATTAAGATTTATCTTATATTTTCATATAGACTAATCCTACATTTTAACATTTCTGTTGGATAAAGCAACTAATGAAATTTAAATTTATATATGTAATTTAATAACATGTTTATTAGAACATCAAAAATTGATGATTTAGAGGAGACAGCGTAGTATATATAGTACTGCAGCAGTTATTTTACAATTTTATTTTACAAATAATAAAAATTTTTCTTTATCAATCTTTTATTAGAAATTATACTGAAATTATGACGAATAATATATATTTACTATTTCGATAGTATTTCGACAATCTTGGACATAAATTTACTCTAACTCTAACCTTAACTATATCTTCCATGCTTGAACCGAAACGGTGAAATAATAATTGCAAATAGCAATAACAATTTACATTTATTTATATATCTACATTAAAATAATAATTTCAAAATGCAAAATGTGGAACCGCTGAAAACGCCCAATGTAGTAGAATCAGCGTGAAAAAGCGACCGAATGCATCTGCACCACGTTCTACGAGAACATCCACGCTCCAAAAAGGTATCAAAACGCAGCTCGATAATCGCGGCGAATTCGAAGCCGAAAGTTTCGGCGCGGCTGCGGAAAAATTCCGGAAAATTCGCGAGAGAGCGCGCGACTTTTCGTCGAATTTGATTTATCGCGGGAAGGGGTTAAGCCGAATATAAAGTCGGATTAAACGGTGAACGCGGAGAGGGATTTTCTGACGCGTCAGGGCCGACTCGAGGTTCCTTTGATCGTTCGCAGATTGCTTCGCGAATTTCTCGCTGGCGGGAAATCGGATTCCCGAGTATCATCGATATCGGCGAGCGTGCACGGAGCCCTTTGCTCGAATTTCGAAACGCGGTACGCGGAGCATTCGCCGAGTCGGAGCTCGTTATAACGGAACACGTACGTCCGATACGCATCATTGGCCGGCGCGAGTGCATTTTCGCCTGCGCGCGATGCATCGGCTGCAAATTTTCACGGGCTGCGGGCCTGGAAATCGACTCGCGGCCGCAATCACGGCCGAAACGCGGCGAAACGTCGTTCCGCGATCGAATCGGAACCAAGCGTAATCGGCTTATCTTCGACTCGGTCGATCCCCCTATGTGTTCCGCATCGCATGAACTGTTGCGCTGTCTTACTCGTATGATTATTGCCGGAATTTCCGGAAACAGAGGCGGCGCTATAATTGCAAACATCGCCGGAATTTCCGCCGGTCTTCCTCCTCTACAGACTGCGAATCTTTAGGAGAATCGGAATTCTCGAAGTTTATTCTAAGAAACGGGAATGTCTATCTTAGATCTTGACTTTGATCGGTTGCAATCGACCTCTTGACCTTTGATCAGCATTTATGGTAGGGAGAATAGGGTAAACAGCTATGATTATCAGCATTGTTATTGACAAAGGATACTTCCAAAAATCGTCGCTCTTTCTGTAACTTATCTTAACATGTCATATTAAGACGAAAAATCTCAAACGCCTTAATCAATTTTAATTAATTATTTATCGAGCATTATACGCTAAAGGATTTTTATTCCATAAATAAATTAGATAAAAATGTATTTGACCTTCTAACCCTTTGCGGTCGAATTTCTACTCTGAGTCACCAGAGCTATTTAATTATTTGTTATATTCTTCTTATTTTTATACAAAATTGAAACATATTATTGTGTTATATATATTTAAACTTTAAAGAAGGATTAATAAAGTTTGTCTTTCCTTCTTAATCTTGTATATTGTGTTTTTAGTAAGAGTTGTATAAGATTTGACATAGATTGTAGCACTGGTTGGCACAGAGTTTTGTTACAGATTGTACTGTGATATAGTTGGTTAATAATTCCCGGGGTAAATAATAAATTTGCAGTACCGATTTTCTTGGAAGTAGTCTTTGGGGCATATTTTCGGGCGGCAGTGTCGCTGAATTCTTTGATGCGGAACACCGTGCACCATCTTCCCGGAATATGTGATCGGCCTCGGGCAAATTGAACGCCGGAGCCACGAAATCAATTGTCAACCGCAATTCCCCAACCAGCTTCGTGAAACGTTCAAGACCAGGGAAACACGTTTCAGGGAATATCAAGGTTTAATGGTGTCCCCTAAGGGATTGCTAATTGCACGACGACGCGTAATCGTCGCCGTTCCTCGACGAGCTAATGGAAAATGCATAATTTTTGCCGATTTTATGTATTAAATTAGAACCGTGGAATACTTGACACTTTGAATTGAAATATCTCAAAGAACTGTAAAGTTTCTCTTGACACATCAATTTACAAAATCTATATTTGCGAAACTTAATTTAGTGGTAGGAGCCATTTCACCGATGAGTTTTCTTCAGGTGAATTTTCCAGGTAGATTAAGCATGCTCCAATTTCCAAGATGTTAATAAATGAGATTTTCTTAATTAGAGACGACATTGTCGAGATGCCATTTTCTTAATTAAGATAGCTATCAAACAGAAGTTGTGATATTATTATGATTTATATATTTACTCTGTATTATATTAGAGAATATATTTTAATATATAATAATATATTTAATTTTTTACTAAATAACAACGAAGAAACAATTCGATTGTTTCACTAAAATATTAGTAAAGTATAGTAGCATCATGTATGGAAATATTCAGTTTAAGGAAATGCGAGGATTATGCACGAGCAATACGACCATGCTAATGCGAGATAGGAAAAGCTCACGTGGTCAACGACCGCGAACGACGTAACACAATGCAGTCTTAATCTGCCGCTGAAACTTTTAATTACTTAATGGACTTGAATAATTCAATCTCTAAACTCAGCATTACTGGCTGCTAGAATATGTTATAATATACAACCGAAATAGAGTTTGCCGACATATGCATCGTTTCATAGCATTAATTCG
>CM052149.1:10509000-10522550 GCA_028455555.1 Augochlorella aurata
GAAAACAATGTTGAGAACCGATCCTCGTCCTTCCCGTATCTGCTCCCGTAACGCGGCACGAAATTGGCATGAAGTGCAACGACACAACGCTTCCTCTGCCTCCTCACGCAGGTTTCATTTCGCGAAACAAATTCCTGCACTTCCCTCGAGCTGTTGGAACCGCGTATTCCATATTACCAAGGCTGGCTGTATCTCTCGGGAGAGCGGCATTCTTCGAGGACCCAAAATTCCTTAAGAGGAACGATATTGGCAACCCTCCACCGTTCCGCGGGTCTCGTAACAGCGGAAAAGAAGCTCCATGAATTTCCATAAGCGCGAGCCCGGCTCGCCGCAGTAAGCGATCCTTTACGGCCCGCTAAAGGAGCTCTAATTCAGAAACGACTTTTTCAGGCGGAACAGCAACAGCCGTTCAAATGAAATTCCCGAATCGTAACCCTGCGCCACTCGGGCCGGTTCGCGTCTCCGGCGGCCGCGCCTATTCAGACGACGCCGGGCAGGTTGTGTCCACAAAGGCCCTGTAAAAACTTCTAAGCTCGAAGTGGCGGGCGACGGGAAGCCCGCCGGCCCGGAATTTATGCGACTCGTTCCCGCGGACTTATGCGCCGGGGAACGGTGTCCGCGACGCCACGGCGAAGCGCGGAACCGCGGTCGAGCATAATTCCCTCGTAAAGATAGAATTGAGGCGATGCTCCCGGTTTATGGCTCCGCGAGTGATAATCCCGCGGCCGATTCCCGCGAAATGACAACCTATCGCCCACGTTCGCAGTGCTCTAATTAATTTTATTAACACTTTGCCGGCCGCTCGTTTCTCGCATCGCCTTTACGACGGCGAACTACTGAGACCGAGAGAAGCGGATCCTAAAGTTAAGCAATAAAGTATGCGTTCTCTCGGCAGGAAAATTAATTTACATTTAAATTGCATATCAGCTGTTAGCCAAAACATCCTGAGCTGAAAAATATTAAGGCACTTAGAAGCATAATGGAAACATCGACGCTGCGCTGAGACGATTTCACGCGTACGTGACGCCGGCCGGTAACCGCTGGCGAGCAAAAGTCACGCCAGCGTGACAGCGGCCGGCAAAGTGATAAGCGCCGAGCCCCGGCCGCCTTGCAATTCGACGTCTGATAAACTTCGTCTTCGCGGAGCACTCAAGTATCGGAACTGTAAAACGGACACGCCATCGGCTATTCTGTTTTAGGAGCGCACCATTTTTCCGCCTGGAAGTTCGACCTAGTTCTCGTTGCTTAGGGGGTCGCTGCGTTTATAGTAATTGCCGCAAAGGGTGGCTGATTTTACTGCTGCGTCGATTACTATGCTGGCCGAGTTTAGGCGGAGGAGAAGTTCGAACGAAATGGAACTTGGTGGAGCATTTTGTAGTGGTAGTAAATCAAAAGGAGGCCACGCCGTGTGTCATGTTCTATTGAGTTTTAGAATTCATCGATTTTTGATGAATGTTGTACCCGTGTTACTGCGATGCAGAGCGGTTTATTAGTTCGAGCGTGTTCGGAGAAATCGGCTGCGTGTTCGAGCCATTTTGAAAGCGGCATAAATCTATTTGTATTGAAATTGAGAGATTTAAGGGTTTTCGTTGAAAAAATAAATTAAAAAGTATACATTAAATTGCATTAAATTATTAAGTGAATATGTGCCTCCTTATCAAGAATGGACTTGAGCCACTTTCAAAATTAACAACTAGATTTGCCATAAATTTGAAACAGCCAAAGTAATTAAAAATCTTCCGAATTGAAAAAACAATATTCAATTTATTTTGTATACTATATAAATTACATAACAATTTATTGCTCATTCTAATTTTTGTGTATGCAGGAGGGATTTGAAAAAGTCATGGTGCTCCAGTAGTATATATTATAATAAGTCCGCCATGTCCTTGTAATTCGCTGTTATAATCTGTCTTATATTTTGTTACTACAGTCGAGTACAAAAAGTGACAAATGGACTAAAGTCACTTTGAAAATGAAATGGCTCATTTCATTCAAATTTTCTCTCGAATGCAAAAGTATTAATATCCTAATGGCGAACCTTTCTGACAAAAATATAACCGTGTACGTTGCGTACAATTTAATTTATTAATTGATACAACATATTTTTAATGTACTTCTACAAGAGATGTTAATTATCGTATAAACTTTACTGAAACATGTGAATATTTAGATTAATTATGGGAAACTAAATAACCAAATAACAATAGTTTCGCATCCAAATCGACCCCAGAGCCCGGTATAATGGTCGCGGCAACCTCGTACAACATTAAACATCATTAATATACGTTAATATAATTACTGAAAAATTCACGCGATTAGCTCATCGAGTTTGCATCGAGTTCGCAGTGTTCCATCGCGAAATTAGTTGCAGCTACTAATTTGGAAACATGCAATATTTACCGAAACATACAATATTTACCGAAACATACAATATTTACCGAAACAGCCGGCAGTAATCGTCGCTCGGCTAAGGGTTAAACGGCGCGTATTTACATACTTGTAAATTGAAGCTCCCCAGGAGCCGGTCTCGAATGGCGCGAAACACAATTCCCCAAAGAATAGTACACAGAGACTACAGAACGAAGACATTCGCGCGACTCGTCTCGTGAAAGCAGAGTCCGCGATTACCTTCCCGTTTATTTCCCGCGTTCTACGCCCATCATCGCGTATTCTTCTCGCGCGAATGGCCGGCTTTATTACAGCAGACACCGTTCTACGGCGAGCGTCCTGTAAAAAGGACTCGCGAATAAACGGTATTCAGGCATTATGGGAGCGCGATGACAAATGCGTACTGAAATTTAGCCGGCGAGATAAAAGGCGCGTGGAAAAGCGCGTGAACCGCTTGGGGTTGACCGGATTACCGAATGCCGGGATAAACCATAAAATTTCGTCGGGGCTCAAGCAGCCGCGAATTTGTAGAACTCCCGCGGGAATACAAATTTTACAGCGCGTCTGTCGCGGTGCCGCTCGCAACGGCCATGAATGCGGCACTCCGCCGTCGTAACATGCAAATGGGAAGAGTTCATGGCGACGCATGAATTTGTCCCCGTATACATATTCATCGGGCATTTACATTTCCGGCGCATTACACCGGCCGCGCCGCGATTCGTTTCAATTCTTCGCCACGGTCAATTTTCCGGCGGCGAATTCGCGCGGCGATCAAACCACTCGCGGCCTCTCTGGTCGGCTGCCAAAGATCGGCCGAATTAGATCGGGCTTTGCATCGTCACGGATGCTTGGTAATCGTTCGCCTGACGCTCGGCCGCTGTCCTGTGGCTGTGTGCGTGTCTCTGTGTGCGCTACGACTTAGCCCGCACTCTCGAGTGGACACTGATAACGGCTCTGTGTGTCTTGCGCGATCCTGCCGATACCGATACAGGTGCCTCCGAGGTGTTACGTGACCCGAGAAGCCCGCAGTGTGCCGATATTTAACGCGAGATAGGGTAGTTTTCGAACATCAAGAGTTAGTCGGCTGTATGCGTTCATGTGAACCAGTTTTATGAGTGTCCGAGGATATTCTTTCGTCGTACACAGTTTTTTAGTCTTCGTAGGGGTGCTGCGAGGTTTCTGCTCCGTTCTGGACACGATTGACCTGTCCTTGTCGGGTTCATTGATTTATTATTAGACAGCGGATTTTATGCAGTATTTTTATACATATTTTATACATTATTTTTATATGCAGTATTACGTATAAAGATGTTCGTTCACTTTTTTAATAACGGAAATTTAATATGTTATATGTATAAAATAATAATGTAAAAAATATATATATAAAATAATGTATGAAATAGTGTAAAAATAATGTATACAATGTATATAAAAATAATGTGCAATATAATTTATAATAATGTAATGTATGTATTTACATGTGTGCATATATATAACGTAATGTGTAATAATGTACAACATATTACACATTATTTTTACATATTTGTTATGCATTATTCTTTTATTAAAAAATAAATAAACATCTTTACTTTCAAAAGAATAAACAAAATATAAGAATTTTTTTATTCAAAGTTGCACAAAGTAAAAGGATAAAGAAATCTAATACGCCCTATTTGATGAATAGTATACAAAGTTAATTATGTCTGAAAAGAAATTAACGGCACAGAAATTGGTCACCCCACAGTAACCGACTCCATTGCCCTACTTTCAAAAGTACTGTAATTTCTTTAAAACATCGATTTCGCATATCAATTGAAAATCAACAAGAATTCACCTGAATCGAAAGAAACAATTGATCTTAAATGCGATTTCTCAAATATGTTTGCTTCCCCTGCGTCTAACAAATGTAATTTTTACTGTTCCAGGTACGTATAAACGATGAAGAGCGCAGGAGATCGGGATTGGAGTGTACTGGATGCAAATGTGGTGAGACGCCGGCGAGTGGCATAACAAAAGCGCGGTTAACAGTCTGCAAACGAGCGTAGAACGCGAATAAATCGTTTATTATACTTCTCTCTCTCTCTCTCTCTCTCTCTCTCTCTCTCTCTCTCTCTCTCTCTTTCTGTTTTTGCTGTCTCTCTTTGTCTTCCTCGGTCTGTCAAACTGCGCTTTCATAAACGGGCCCAGAGGCGGCGGCCGGCGGCCGAACAAAGCTTTCAGGCCACCGATTATTTATTCAGCTAATGTACATTAGAACGATTGGCCGGCACTCGTTACAACCTCCAGCGAGTGTATTCGGAAATTTTGGTCGGAATCAGCGAATCGAACAGAGCTCGGCCGGCATTCGATCTCTCTCGCAGAGGAGATGAATTTGGCTCGGCGTCGAACGCTTCGCTGCGTTTGTCCGTTCATCCCCGAGCCCCGTTGATTAATTAAGTATTCCCATGAATAGCCGAGCCTCGTTTGATCCATCGTTTTCGCCGGGCACCGCCTTTTGCATGAGTCGAATCGAGAAACTGATTACCGGTCGACGAAAGATTCAATAGCCGCGATTGTTACCATGCTTTTTCGCGGGAATTAATGGAGACGTTCCACGCGAGATGTCATTGTTGCTGTACGCGGTACTCGTTCTACAGTATTCGGAATACTGCATTTTCTAAGTTTCTTTCCTCGAGGGAGTAGCATCCTTTATGAAACACAGTGATTTATGGATTCATTTGTGTGGTAATGAAATTGAATTTTGTCAAGCGAACGAACGAAGATGCCTTTGTAAGAGGTTACTTAATTAATCATTTAATAAATCATACAGCTCGTGTCTTTATAAATATATACACGATTTTTTTTACAATACACGTAGCTGTTTTATTTGAACTGATAAAAATTGCTGGAACCAATTCTTTCGCAGAGAAAGTCTTTTACGCGATGTTTTATTACTGTGCGATGGTATTTTATTAGAATTAAATCTTGAAAGTCTTCGTCGTCTCGATATTTGTGTCCAGGTAATCGCAACGATTGACCTCTAAACCCTCCGTTTATAGGCTACGTCTATTCACAGGAGTAATTTTCGTATTTTTATCGCTTAGCAACGCAAATACTAAACATTGCCTGAACATTGCACGAATTCATCCACGCTGATTGTTTAGACTTGCAACTTTTTAAAAACGCAACTCGGTTAAACATTCGCGTTTCAGATTAGAGAATAATTAATTAGAGTATATCAGCTCGATTTCGCCGAATTTGGGACACTCCATAGTCGAGTGTTTATTATACAGCTTCAGAATTGTTCTAAAGAATTGTATGCGACGAAAGAGATTTTTCTATCTCGATCTAACAAAGAAATTACCTGAGCTGCAGGTAACTCTTTCCCCGGGAAAAACCGCGAGTTCTTTCGAAAATTTTTAGCCAGTTTATCCCGCTATTGAAGCATCAAAGAGCGCGCGTTCGGCAGAAAAAATATTTCCAGTTCAAATAGAAACAATTTATCCGATGCGTTCCCGCGTGCAACGCGGCGTTGTTTGCATTCTCTTGAAAATATAAAATGATGATTCGTCCGCGAGTCTGCGCGCTGCTTGGACTTATTTTTCCGAGAAATATGCGACGGGCCAAGTTCTCTGAAAAACGAGCTCGGGGAAACTTGTTCGGCCGAACTGTTGGCGGAGCGCAGCCTCGTTGCCGAAAATTGTTCCTTGGAAGGTATATGGATATCATCCACTGTGTTCTCGTGTTCTCCGCGATGGAATTTTAGCGAGCCGCGTGTAACTCTTCCGCGCACAGCGCTTTGGAGAATTCAGCGACAAGTTGTTACAATTCTTGAACGATTAGAAATACCGCAATGAAATTTCCACTGAAAATGATTAAAAAATAAGTGACTCTTAGCTACCGATAATTATATATTTCTTGCATTTGTCAAACGATAAATCTCAATAAATTTCCCTTGCTATTTCCAATCTAGAAAGGAATTGTTAAAAATGCAATTATTGAAACTATTTTTTACTTTTTAAATATGTATATTATATTTATATTCCGTACGTATGTTTCAGACATATATGCATAAAATGCACTAAATCGCATAAGACTGAAATATCGTATATATTTCGCCGATTATTTTATTTTTAAGGATCGTAGAGCTTTATAAAGCAATACAAATTAATAATAATTATCAATTTGGCAAAATTGACTGTTTCGTTAAACATCCCCGAATTTTTCAAACCGCGCCACTGTGCGCCGCCAAGTATAATAGTCGCGCGTGGTTCTCGTGGATTTTTGATGCGGTGAATAATCGAACGAGGCTGTCGGACTCGTTCGAGCGAAATTCGAGTCACGCGCCGCACAACACCCGAATTTTTAGGTCTAAAATGTTTTTCTATCCGCGCGCGGATGTTCGACGAAGAATTCGATTACCTGGGAATCGGCCAGCGGCGGATAGTCGACGACTACAATATCTCGTTTCGCAATTCAACGCCGATAGAACTCGTACAGAACTCGACAAAAGTTACAGGCGAGCTTTATGGCCGGCCGCTATGGATTCTTCGCTAATTCCGAATACTAGACCGAGCGGATCCCATTCGAAATACTTCAATGCAGGAAACAATTTGCAGAACACGCGTACTTCGTTCCCTCGCAATCAATACAATTCTATACGCGCGACAAAAGCCCGCGATGCTGGTCAATTACCGAGTTATTCGCAATTACCCGATTGCGCGCCTGTACCGCGATTATTGCCGATCCAGCTCGCTCTGTAAAGAGCGGGCCCTGCCAATGGAACAGCTTTGTTATTTATAATTAATAGCGCTCTATGACCCTGCGACGTTTTAGGAGGTTTAGCGTTCATTTTGTAGTTTGGCCGTTTCTGTGGGAGATTTTGCAAGGACGCGAAAAAATTCGTCTTTCTAAATATTATATTTGCAAACTATGGGATTGGTATCGTAAAATATACCTGGGTGCAATAAACAAAGATTTAGGGTTGGGGTCACAGTGGCGTAAGTCGATTCTTTATCAAACAAGGAGTGTTGTTTATTAGCATAGGTATTTTAAGACAGTTTAGAATTAAGTTAATTTATAGTACATTTTTACTAAATTTATAATTGACCTGATTGATATAATTTATAATTTAAAATTATAATTTATAATTATCTTGTATGGATTTAATTTTAGAATATATAATAGATTACAATTTTCGAAAATTTAGTGACTTACGTCATTATGATTCTATCTCAGATAAATGTCTATGAAAAATATTTTACAGCAGCTCGAAGGTACTAGCTTTTATTAAAATATTTGTTTAAAATGGATAATTGAAAGATAAAATGGTGAACAAATGAAAAGAATCTAAGGATATTGATATATGATTTTTTCTGCTTATTAAAATAATTTAAGAGAGAAAAATAGTTGCACTCGGCTGCAAAGCCTTGCAATCGACGCATACAACTTTTATTTTGCAAGATCCGCAGTGTAACGTTCACACCGAAGCATAAGCGAAATATCGATCGGTGCTACCAAAAATAAATTCTAAATTCAGAGATTCCGAAGCTCGGCACGAACTTGAACCCCCAAAGCAGTTATTCGGGGAGCACTTGTCTCGAAGTCGCCGGTCACGATGGGGCCGGAAGTCGTCGGGGTTAGCGAGAGAAAATAAATCAATATCGATATGGCGATCGGATCAGCTCTCGGAGCAGAAGTGAGGTAATGGTCCACTCCGAGGCTATCAAATCTG
This sequence comes from Augochlorella aurata, assembly GCA_028455555.1. NCBI lineage: Eukaryota > Metazoa > Arthropoda > Insecta > Hymenoptera > Halictidae > Augochlorella > Augochlorella aurata. The sequence continues at coordinate 10,517,105 of CM052149.1, forward strand.
TCGAGATTCTCCGGCCGGCGTCTCTTCCCCGGCCTCCCTATTTTTTCCATCCCCGTCCCATCCCTCAAGACTCTGTTTCCACTTGATTTTCCCGCGCCCTCTCCCCGACCTCGTTCCAGTCCGCCCTATTTATCCGAGCACCGTGCAGGGCTCCGGCGAAAGGTCCGAACATTTTGCTATTTTCTGCACCCTCCATCCTCGTTCCGCTTCACCTAAACCCGACCCGGCTGCGCTCGCCGCCTTTTGTGCCATGCCAACCAGATCGGATAAACTCAGAAACGACCCGACGACCATTAAAAATCTCCAACTTCGGCTCTGCTTTGTGTGCTCTAACGAATTTTTTGGAAGTTTCGAATTGCAACGGTATTAAGGGATCCGGTTGGATTAAAGGGAGGTAGACGTGTATTTCTGCGAGGGTGTGTTTATTATGAAACGACGGTGGGGAGAGAACGGTTTATATATTTGAGAGGTCTGTTTTTTGTTTGTTTAAATAGAAGTTTATAGATTTATACTGGAAATTTGGTTGTAATTTTCTATGGTTTCTATGGTTTCTGTCAGCTGATAAATTCCTAGGTGATAATTTAGACATATTTTTAATAAATAACAGTCTCTTGGTCGACACTAGGATGGTCAATGATGAACTATTGATTATAGAAGGATACAATATTACTCTGACTCAAAAGATGTGAATAATAATTCTAGAATTATGATACTTGTGGAAAATGAGGGGTTTCTGAGGTCATTTGAAGTAACTTTTTCCTTTACAAAAATGTTCTCCGAGGCATCGTTGACGAGTTATTAACGAAAGAGACTGACCTATGAGAGGAGAGCTCGACTGACGCGACGCGGTTGAGCCAATGGGCGGACGAGGCTCAGTTTCACTCACGGCCGCCTCGCGCTAGATGATCTCGCATCTCATTGGCCGACGTTTTTCGTTAATAACTCGTGAACGATGCCTCGCAGAAAATTTTCGTAAAGGAAAAAGTTGCTCCAAATAGCCTCATTAAGCTTATACATAGATATCATACTGATCGGAATTAATTTAATTAAATAATCTTGCGTCCATAATATGCAAGAGTGAGAAAAACAAAATTAATTAATTCTTCTTTAAAGTTTAGATATATGTAACACAATAATATATCTTAATTTTATGTAAAAATGAAAAGAAATACATAAACAGCTTCGGTAGGTGAGAGTTTGACGCGGTGCACGCCGGGAGAAAAACTTAAGCATCCAAGACATGATTCAAGGAGCCTCCGAAAAAGTCAACAAAATCGAACATCTCCATCAAGGACACGAACTGCCACGTGCGGCAGACATTCTACTCGGCCCCGTTCCACGGAGGCAAACGACAGAGCCAGCAGAGTCGGCCAAGTCCGCGGGAATTCGAAACTCAAACACGAGCCGAACGTCTACGGGACGCGGCGTCAACGGGGCCAACAGGTCGGGCCTAGTTAGGCTAAGTGATTTAATAATTCACGGGGAAGCGAAATTCCGTTTCGCCGCGGGCTCTTGATTCGTCGGTAAATAGAAGGTCCTCCGGCGAGAAGAATGCCTTCCAGACCGCGGCGCACGGCCGGCGAAGCGTCGCGACGCCGAAACCGAATTCCCCAGGGCCGAATAAGACGCCTAGTCGGCGAGCAGATCGAACGATCGGAAAAGTTTCGGGGTGTGCGCCATTAATCGCAGCCGGCGCGAGGGTTACGTGATTCCGAGATGGCTGATGCTCCGCTAAAAATTGATCTTGCTCACAGTTGGCGAAATACTTTGCCCCTCGACACCGCGTGGCTGACACCTACGTGCCGTGTTTCATAACTGTTGGCTGCTTTCGACGATATGGGGCTGTGTCAAGGTCATATTGCTTGATATTTGAAGGTAGTAAATTCGTTAAAAACCGTACTGCGACGCATTGGTTTGAAAAATTCAATGATCGGCTTTCCATATAAATATTGTAACAATAATCATTACAATTTCGTAGAAAATTATATAAATAATAAATTTTATTGTTCGATTTAGCGATGCAGTATTTTAATTGCAGAAAAATCGGTAATTATTTAACTCCATGCAATCGATGTACAGGATTTTTATTTCGCATAAAGATCTATCGACAACTTGCGAAGATTTCGAATCGATGGACCACGATGTCTCTAAGAGTTTGTACAGCATCGTCGAGAAGATTTCTCAATAATAACGTTTCGAAGTCCTTCTTATGTCCCGACTGGAAACTATTTGCCGCGTCTATATGGTTTTCTTTTTCCAAGGGGTTTCTGTTTGTCTTTACTTACCGATAGAGGCTCTTACGTAGCAAAAGGAACGGTTGTTTGCGGACCTTGTGTTAGTTTTAACTTCATTGTATTCGATAGAAAGAGAGAGAGAGAGAGAGAGATTCCCGTAGCAGCAACCTAATTCCATTACGCATCAGATCGATTGACCGCGAAAGGATAGACAAAGTATCGCCGAGGATCGATCCATCGAACGAGGACCGATCCGTAATTCCACTGTTCCGGAAGAAACACTTCGACCTTCTTATCGAGAACGGCACGATAAGTAGAAAAGATTAGGGTTCGGTGTCCCGGCGCAGCTCGCCGAAGTTACGCTTTCCTCTCCGCGGCAATGAAGGCAAGATTATAAGTCCATAATGGAAAAACTTTGCTCTTAAAGAACGGCTCCGTCGATTCTGCACCGGCAGCTGGCTGGCTGACTTCTTTATTTACCTTCGCGATGGGCCGAAATTAACGAACTTGCTGCGTCCACGGAAAGAAGGATCCCCGGCCGACGGGACCGTCAGGTTAAACAATAAATCTCCCCGAGCCGTAATTACAATCCTCTTCCTAATTGGACGCCGAACCTCGGGACGCTTTGCCCGAGTTTCTCGGTTCCATTATTACAATAATATCGACGGCCAACAAATTTTCTGCCAACTTCCTCCTCGTCGCTCCTAGTTTTTAAGAAATTAAATTTTCAAAGATAAAGGCCAACTTTGGAATTCTCTTCTCCCCCCCCGCCCCGTGGTAAAGCGCTTTCAATGCTGAATAGTTGAGTGATTCGCTCCAACTTTCTCGGCACAAGTAACTATATATATATACGTATTAATAATTACAATATTATTTCTAAAATTACATTATAAAAATTATTATCTATTACTTAGAAAATTCAAAAATTCAGTACGTAAAAGAATGTTTCCTTGTTATAAACCTTGTTATAAATTATTTCCTTGTTATAATATTTATTTACACGTCTGCGGCTGAATTAAAAATTGCATGGGGTTGGCAGCGGCTTTTGGGGTCGTCAATCAATATTCGAATTAACCAATCAATTTTCTAATTTCCTTTCTACTTACTCTTTCACCCAAAGTTCAAACAAATGTATCTATGCTTTTATTATGCTCATAAAAAAAATGATTATCGAAGCAGGAGGGGGTCGGAGCCGAATAAACGAAAACTTCGGTAAAACAGCGATAATATTCGATAAATACGAGACGAGTATTGCCGTTCCGAAGTGGCACCTATTACTTCCCGTTCGGTTGGCCCGCGATTTCGAATTCGCCATTAATTTCGCATTCGTTCGCCGACTACGAGCCCGCGCCCAAAAAGGAAAAAAGGAACCGGAGGCAATATCGACGCGGAAGTCAGTGTACACCGCGGGCTAAATGTCCGCCGATTTAATATCGTTAAACTCGGATTACCATTACGCCGGGTGACTTTTCCCGGTAAAAAAAGGACAGCTCGGCGTCGAAACACGGTTAACCTGTTGGCGACGGCTGATTAGCAATCGCGGCTGGATTATGAATCCGGAAGCACGGCGGATGTAATTACGAAAAGATTTCCGCGGGCGTTTCCCCGGGCAAATATGTATGTACATAAATTTGAAACTTCTAGAGCACTCTTTCGCGCGTATACAAAACGTCGATGAATATTTGCGGCGTGCAAATATTCGTGAGCCGGCCGGCGTTCCGTTGCGTCGGGTATCGTTCGAGCTCGGTAACCGCGAGAATACAGAATACTCGCCCGGCTCCGATTAATATTCATTAACCGATGCGACCCGCGAGAACGCCACGCCACTAGATATAACGATCCCTCCAATTAAAACTCTGTCGAGTTCCTTCTGTTTCGGCGATCGCCTCGCCCGAAAACCGAATGCGGAAATCGTCGCGGATCGCCTTGAGCGGCTCTTCTCAAATAAATCTGAATTCGTCCATGCATTGTTCCGTCGCGGCGTTCCGTGCCATTGTTGAACCCTTTCGCCTCGAACGCTACTTATAGGCGGCACCTGCGAGGTGACCTGAGGATTCAAGGGCCGCATATAGACGGCACCTAAATGATGCATATAGTGCCATAAGTGCCATCTGTAGTCAATAATATATTTTTCCATCATCGGCAGAACATTTTCTGTTGATTTTATTGACAAATTGCATTAATCACTTCTCAAAGTTGAAACCTATTGTTGAACCCTTTCGCTTCGAACCGGCGAGGTGACCTGAGGATTCAAGGGCCGCATATAGGCGGCATCTAAATGATGCATATAGTGCCATAAGTGCCATCTGTAGTTAATAATATATTTTTCCGTCATCGGCAGAACATTTTCTGTTGATTTTATTGACAAATTGCATTAATCACTTTTTAAAGTTACTCATTGTTGGAACAACATCACAACATTTTACGTAATATATTTGAAACATGCAAACAATCGTATACTTAGGAGAACATATACATAGCAAACACGTTCAGTAACAGTAGCCGATATATAGACCATGTCAAATCTGCTATTGTTATCTTCGATTATAGCCGGTCGGTGAATTAGCAAATACAATTCAGCAAATTTAATTTAAAATCGCCGCTTTATTTGTAAAACGTGCGATTCCGAATATCAGAACGCCGTTCCGAATACGCGACAGCTGTTCCACGATTCACTATCGGGAATACGACGATCGCATCGATGGGCGGCGGGGGGAGGGGAGGGGGGTAGGGGTCGCGGAATAGGATCGCGTATTTTTAATGATTCCCTATCGAGGCCGCGAACGACAGGAATTAATTCGGCCGCGGAAGGCGCGGAACTATGGCCGTTTTTATTAACGCGGCCGCGCGTGCGACGCGAAAACGCGCGGCGCGACGATAATTAACAGCTCGGAATTGCGCCGTAAAAGCGGGGCTCGGTCGCGGTGTGTTCCGTTTCCTCGTAGTTCCCATGGAAAGCCGGCCCCGGCTCGTTTTACAATCCTCGTTCCTCGATGTAGAACGAAAACGAGTTTTCCTTTTTTCACTTTTCCCGGCAGCACGCTCGTCATAAAAATGAAAGCCGCGGGTAGAAGTGCGGTTCATAATTTACGGTTGGGGGGCAACTCGCGCGAGCCGGACCAGCTGCTGCGGTTTCCTGTAATACGTGGACGCGTGCCGGAGCGTGTCTCCGGAGACTGGATTTGTTATTTAGCTGATTCGATTCTTCGGAG
>CM052149.1:10530269-10552861 GCA_028455555.1 Augochlorella aurata
TATCTATATAATAATTCTCTATCTAGATCTATCTATCTATATAATAATTCTCTAGTTAAATCTATCTATCTATATAATAATTCTCTATCTAAATCTATCTATCTATATAATAATTCTCTAGTTAAATCTAGCTATCTATATAATAATTCTCTATCTAAATCTATCTATCTATATAATAATTCTCTAGTTAAATCTATCTATCTATATAATAATTCTCTATCTAAATCTATTTATATAATAATTCTCTATCTAAATCTATCTATCTATACAATAATTCTCGTAAATTCTATCTCGCAATTCTCGCGAGACAATTTTTGCCAGTCGATTTTAGACCCCGGTAGTCGTAGTGCTAAGAAAATTGACACCGTCCGCGTTTATCGAGTGCGCATCCCGCCGGATCGTTCGGTAGGTACCAGCGGCAAGGTCTGCGCCCTCCTTCAAACGCGACGGTTTATCCAGCGTGGTAAGTGTATTAATCCTCGCTGCACGAGGAAATAGATATGCTTAATGAAATGCGCTTTCGGAGCGCGCGGTGCCTAACTCGATTTATACCACTGCGGTAACCAGGCTCTGCAGTGCGTACACCGAGCCGCGGATGAACGCGTTACCATATTTCCCACATGATAAACCACGAAAAGCCAACGGTACAACCGGTCGCCCCGAAATCCGTAGCAATTTTCGAATGGCAATCTGCTCGACTGATTTTCCTCGGTAACGCGGGTGCCATTGTTATTTCTACTTTGGGATCGCCGTTTCTAGTTTCGATGGCGAACTCGTTTCGAGTGCGATCACTCTTCGCTTCTTGCAAATATTTTGGAGAAAATTTGATTTATAAACTTCTTCGTTACTTGCGCTTTCTTGATCTTTGTTTATCCTCGTTTATCCTCAGCTTCTTTTCCTATTTTTTCCTGCATTTCTTCTTTTGTTTCATAGTTTCTTGTATCTATTATTATGCCCTCTATTGCTATTGTTTTTGCTTTGTTTTATTGTTTTATGATAATGTCTCCCTTTCTTCTAAGTCACTTATTATTATTGTTCTTGTAACTCTATTGTATATAATATTATATACTATATTATTATATGCTACATTATTATATTATATAATATTACGTATTATATTATATACTATTAATTACTATATTGTTCTAACTCCATCATAATCATACCCATGTGACTGCTTTCACGTCGTCTGCATCACACGTACCATAAATGCATACATTATCATTTATATTTTACTATTTCCTTGTCATTATTATCGCAAAATCCTATCCAATTACAATTACTACCCTTACCCTCATCACCTTCCTTTCCTATCTTCTCCAGCACTCCTCTTCTTCCATACCTCCTTACATCTATCCTTACGCCCACTATGGCTATTCTTGTTTCCCATTATTTCATCCGAATATATTCAGCAACTTTCTAATTTATATCCCAGCTGTTTTCTATTCAGCCGTTCAAAAATACAGCGTGTCCTAAACTCGTGGAAGCCGGGGAGACCAGGCTCTTTCGAAACAATCGCGTCGTTATCGATCAACCTGCAGCCCGGCGAGCGTTCTGCGCAAGAACCGGGCAAGTTCGTAGTTCCGTTAAAGTTATTGTTGTTAAATTCACCGTTACCGTCGCGGTCCCATAACCGTATTAGAATCATTAATCGGCCCTCCGCCCGGGAAGAGTTGCTAACGAGTGTTAATGAGGCCGCGCGCGGATAAACATTGAAATTAGTTCGGATCGAGCGACTGCGCGCCCGACTTCGTCGAACGTCGTTACGTCGTGTCCAAAGTTGCCGGGAAGTTGGCCGTGCCCTAATCTCGTCGGCTGAAAATCTACTGCCGAGAAACTATTACCATTATCCGCTTATTTTCACTTCTCCTAACGAAATTCCCGGTGGCTGTCGCAACTGGTCCGGGTCGTTCGATTGGACCGACGCTGCCGAGGGACGCTCGTCCCTTCTCGATCGGAGAAGTCCGTTTCCGCCCGAGGATTTTCGAACGGTTTCCTTGGAAAATCCGCCATCAGAATTTATTCGCCTTTCCAACGGTCTCGACCGCGCTCGGCCCGCTCTCTCCGTTCGGTTTTCCATCGAAAATTACAAAGGACGGCCGCGCGGAAGACGGTAAAACGAGCCCGACAAGAAATCGACCGGTCTCGCAATTAAGAGGCCACTTTAACTGCCGGCTTTGTCAAGACCGACCCGACGGAGCCGCCATTTTTACGCGAGATATCGTCCTGCGAAGATACCGGGGATGCTCGCTGGCAGACAGTTTTTAAGTTCGCGTCTCATTAAGAGCGGCGAACCCGATTTCACGGCGGCCGGGCCACTCGGGTTTCGTCCGACTCGGGAAACACGCGGCATTAATTAGTCGAACGACGGGTTCATCGATCCTTTGTCGAGCTACGGCGACGATGTGGGCCCGGATCGATTCCTGTGTTGCTGGATGTTGACAGTAATTCCGTATCTTCTCCTCGGATCGATCGCGAAGGCGTTGCACGTAATATCGAACGTAGTTCTTGTAATTGGACAGAAGTTTGCGACGATGATAACAAGGAATGTAATGAAATTGTAATAATAGTTTCTAGTTGAAATGTAAATTAGTGAGAAGGTTAAATGTTGATTGTCAGTTTCAATTTGTGCAAATTGTTTAGGGTAATGCAATCTGGATTTTCCGTATTTCTATGCTTATGTTTCAGTAACAGGGGACAAACTATCAATGATTAAAAGATTTTTAGACGCGAATAGAAGGCGAAAATGTTATTTATTTTTTTAAATGTATATATTATGGTAAAGAGTTTTATTTTATATTTACCAATTGTTGAGGAAAATGTTCAATCATTATATATGTCAAGGTTATATAGGTCAACAACTGTGCACGTCACCCTATAGGGCAGCTCTGACAGTATTTGTTAGTACAGTGTGGTAAAATCCTTCAATGTATTACAATGATAATAATCTAATTATAATAATATCTACCTAAATAATATGCTTAAATCTCTCGACGCATTATAATTATAATAATCTAATTATAATAATTTCAGTATTACTTGAAAATAGCCAACTGTTCAGACCTTGCAACAGTGTTCGGTACACTGTGCTAAAATCCTTCAATCTATTATAATTACAGTAATCTAATTATAATAATATCTACCTAAACAATGTGCTAAAATCTTCCCATTTATTATAATTACAATAATCTAATTATAATAATTAGAATACATCGAAAGATCCTATTACACAGTACAAAACACTGTTGCAAGATCCGAACATTTAGCAATTTGCAAACAATTCCAAAATATGCACAATCCTACGTTTAAAGATCCCTAATCAATTGCAAATAATTTGTTGATCATAGTCACAAGACCGAACGAACAGGTCAGAGTTCGCGCTCTCCGAACAAAGCCATCGAAGAGCGATAAAGAATCAAAGTCAATACAGTTGGATACCGTGAACAGAACTCGTTCCGTCCTCGTTTTGTCGAGATGCGATTGTAAGTACATACGACTACGAGTACAAATATCCGCATTTCGCCGATCGCCGACAGATTCCGATCGAATTCGCGCCCCGGGGGATAAAATATCCGTCATCGTCGAATCGTCACGTTTCCATTGCGACATACGCGGGGGCCAGGGTCGCGGGGCGGCAGCGCGGTTAGACGACTTGCGTTCCAAATAAGAACAAAAGATAAGTACCGGGACCGGTGTCGGTGCTCGAGTTTCCCGCAGTACGGCCATTGTGCCGTACACACACGTAAAGCGACACTTTGCGGTGCAATAGCTGGCACGATAGCATCCTTCGAATCGCCCTGCCGATTCAGCGTATTGCCAAAGGCGGAGAACGAGGAATTGCTAACCCGAAAGATGTGTGTACATTGCCCGCCAAAAGTACGACGATGTCTACGGGGTCCGCCGATTCTGCTGGAACGGCGTCGCTGATGTCACCTACGAAATCTTTTTTGTGAAAGCGTTGTATTCTGTTATGTCGGATTTTCAATCCTTCGCATTCGAATGGTATGCTCCTAAAAATTGCTATGCTCTTGAAAATGATTTTGATATTATAAAAATCGTTCATATTTCAGAACCTGTTGAAAATTTAAATATTGTACTTCGATTTTGTATGCATGAAATGCGATCAATGGGTTAAATAAATAGGAACAATTGCAAATATTCTTCCAAAAGAGATTAGTTTAACCAAAATATGATCCATGCAAGTACTTGTCGATCGAAAATAATTTCTACCTTCTTGACGAAGACACAAAGCCACCTTCATTAGACTTCTGAGAACATCTTCATCCCTCCCATTGGTTCAAAGCTGCTTAAAAGCCGCTTCAAGCAACAGAACTTAGCAAAACGTATTTATTGCTCAACGCAAAGGCATTTCAACAAGAACACAATAGATCCATCCCAGACCCTCGGATCGAAGGATTACAAACATCGTAAAGTTCTATGACCGGTGAACCGCGAAGTTACTTTTGACCGGCAGTGTACTCGCGAAGGCTTCGCAAAGAAAGAGGGAAGGAAAAACGGGGAAGTCGGAGGAACGAAAGTGGGCAAACAGAAGGAGAAAATAAACGCAGAAGGATATTGCTAAACGGCTGGAAAAGAAAAGGGAGGAAGAAGGGGCTATTCTTGATTTACCAGAGACAGGGTGAAGAGACGCGAGCGAGACAGCGCAGCCAGGTTACCAGCAGCCACAGAATTGTCTATAGAAGCAGGAGTAGGTGGCGCGTGACGCGAATGCCGTACCCATATGCCCTCTGACCTCCGTTTTGTCTCCTCGTGCGCATCTTCCTCCAGCTTTGTCTTCCTGCTCCGCTCATCAGAAGGAATTCTTCTGGTAGGAGCGCGATCAGCGTTGATCGCGATCAGCTCGGACATCGTCCAATATTTCTGCTCCCTTTCGTCACAGCGATGCGCCCTTTGTCCTTTGAACTGATACCGCCGCGGCCTGTAATGCGATTTCGAGACCTCTGATCTACGTTTCTTGCACCGTCTCTGTTTTCCTCGGGGCTTATCGATTTCTTACGTCGCGGTGGACGTTGTCCTCATTCTTGCCGGGTCCTCGACGCTTCCAGATTGTTTTGCTTTGGTTCATTAGCTGGATGGCTCGGCATTGGACCCCCCGAGTCATTGATTGGAGTACGGCAAAATCAGTCTTATCGGGATTCCTGTTATCCGAATGGGACGTTTTGTTACTGGAGTCTCTCTGCCATAGGGGATTCGAGCGTTAGGGGATTCTTCTCCGCGCATTCGAAACAACAGCGTACAGGCGATTTAAGAATGTAGATGTACAGTGGGGTGATAAGAGTTGCATTAGGATACAGAGTCAGCTGCTAATGTATTATTAACCCTTTGCACTCGAAGCCATTTTAACTGTAAATCTGAACTTGCTTTTCTGGCTTATGGTATTCCCACTTTATGTGGCAAAGTGCATTTTATGCATATGAAATTGATTCTTCTAACTCGTACTAACAGTTTTTGTTATTTTTATTCAATTTTTGTTAGCATATTTTATTCAATTTTTGTTTGTTATTCAATTTTTGTTAGCATATTTTATTCAATTTTTGTTTGTTATTCAATTTTTGTTAGTACAAACATTATTTTGTGACGTGATAGAACAATTTTAATGGTGTCCTAGAGTCACCACTCGAGTGCAAAGGGTTAACTTCTTGCACTATGATTTCTTATAGAGGTACGTTGATTAGCACTGCCTCGTTCTTAACAATTTCTGTAAAAGAACGATGGAATTTTTGTTTATTGTACGTTTTCGTTTACATTTATTCCTAGATTTTAGTAACAGGTGAATTAAGGTTTAGTTCAATTTAGAAGAAATATGTATATAATTTATGTTTAGTAGATTAAAATTAAAGTGCAATTTTGTCTTAGCTCCTACCTAGCTGAACCTGATATCAAAGGCCTTAAAATTATATATGACCTTGTTAATTTAACCATTAACATCTAATAACTATTGTATACATTATTGTATACTGTTGATAACTATTGCATAATGTATACAATTTTAGTCTGCAGTATATGGCTCATATGGTTTAAGGCAATAATAAATAAATAAATAAATAAATAAATAAGTAAATATAGATGTAGATGCGAATGATTTTTAATATTTTCAATACTTCTTTACAAAACTAATAGTTTTACTCAAAGAATACTTATTGAACTCGTTTAAATGAATGTATTTCTACTATTACAATAGTTCCAAATTATAGTTTCCAGTATACTACTGGTATTGGTACTTCGTCTGCTCGCGCCTCCCATAAATGCACAAAATTCGCAGTCTAATGACGCATCCGACGGGACATTACGCACGTGTTGGGATTTAATGGGGTGTTCCACGATCACCCGAACGCGGCAAAACCGGATAAGAACGTAGGGATAAGCGAAGCTCGGCGATCAGCGGAGGGAACGAATAGCGCTTAATAAACGTCAGGTATTACGAATATCAATAAACATTAACGCGCCGGCTGCGGCTTTATAACGTCGAGTCGGACGGCGACGACAATGGATCCCGCGGTCCGTCGCGAACGAAATCGCGGGATATATGCAATCCGTTTACGCGGACGTAAACGGAACACACAAATGAAATATCCGCTGTTCCTGACACGAGCTTTCTTCGGGCTTTTCATAGAGGCAGATGTGAAAAGGGATAGAGATTGAAAAGTGTGTTCCATTTATGTGACACACGGTCCTGGCGCGGAAATGCACGGCGACCCGCGGCTTTGCCGAATCTCCCGCGTTGATATACAACACTTGAAATTGATTCCGAAGAAAATCCCTTCGACCAGCGCCCTGGTAGACGATCGCGACCCACGGTCCCTCCGTTTTCGCTTTTCGATCCGGCGGACTCTTTTTTTACGATCGTTTCGTTTCGGTAAACGAACAAGAAGTGGAAACGGTCCCCGAAGGATTTTACGGTCAGACGGAAACTGGTTGAATTAAATAGGACATAAAATCCGGCGGCGAGCGGTCGCGTTTCGTCGGCGCGGAGAGGAATCAGAAAACAGTGCCCGATCCCGCCAACTTTTTATTACGCTCGGCAAGTTTTACGTCCTCAAAGGAAAACTCCTCCGACCGCGGCCTGACGGTGCTCTGTAATTTCAGTATGGAACTCGAGAGCTCCGCCGGAAGAAGACGCGGCTCCCTATAAATTGAAAGCTTTCCATATTTCTCGGCATGATAAAGATTGAGACCTATAAAGTTAACATGCCCGGAGTCGTGCCATCCGGTAATGGATGATGAGGTGCTCCGGCCAGTCGACTTCGAAACGAATCGTTATTTCGGTGCGGTGATCGTTTTCACGTGTTGAACGACCGGTGTATCGATTAGACGATTACGTGGGATTTCAGCTAGTTTAATTCTTGAGTAGAAAATTTTGTAACAATTAAGTCACTTGTCGACAGAGTTGTATTCGATATAAGATAAATGCCAGCGAGGAAGTTATTATTCGACAGTGTCGAATTAAAATTGATCTAAATATTAATTTATGAGATTTTATTCGAATAAGAATTCATTCAAATTTTATTCGAATAAGCAGATAGAATAATTCTTGACAAATAATAATAATTAATCGTTATAGTATTTATTAAAAACAGATAAGTATTTATTAAAAACAATTCGAATAATATCCAACTCTGTCTGCTAATACAAATTAGGAAAATTCCAGAGTAATTATAAAATTCTCGAAATCATTGTTGCGACCACTATCGCTATTGTAATTAACATCCATTATATTTCTGTGAAATGACCAGACTAGTGGAACAGAAGCAACCTGCAGTCAGACAAGTAGAACAAGTACGATCACAGGTCAGACAGCGAGAATAAATAAACCGGTGTAATAAATCCGAATAAAAAGCAGAACGAAATTGTTCGCTATTTTATACTTCACCCGTTCAGTTTCCATATAGAAATCCGCGCTGATAGCTATGATCCACGACCAGGTAAGTAGAATCGAGTCTACAGCCGGGCGAGTAGAACAGCTGCAGCCCGGTCAGGCGAGTGAAACGGGAGAATGTAGCTCGAGTAGGTAGAAAGAAAATAAGATTGCCCATAAATCGAAAGCTTTTCATATTTCTCACCGTAATAAAGATCGAGCATTGCGCGGGCCGCGAGTCGCGCCCTCGGGCAATGGATATTTCCCGGATTTTCGACAGAAAATGGAATCATTACCTCGGCGAGGCGGGGAAAGAAAAAACAGAGCCACGTTCCGCGGTGCTTTTTTCCAGCTCGTACATAAAATGTCACGAAACATCCACTCACCGGCGCTTTATTTGCCGCGGGAAAACGGTGGATCAGCAACCGAATGGCATTTTTCTTTGGCCCGGAACCTTTATTGTGAATATTGATGGATGTCGTGTCCCATGTAAATGAAATGAAAGAGCTGTCGCCGTGGTTATCATCCGGGGGATAAAAGAGGGATGATCCGTATAAAGGATCCTCCTCGGTTTCTTGTTGCGAATTTCAATTCCTGTTGTCCGTGACACGTTGCGCGATAAAAATTGCTCGATGGATTACGAGCATTCACGGAAACCGCTATTACATTTGCTTTGTGAATATACAGGAGCCCGAGCCTCTTACCGATCCAATTTCAATCTTCAATTATTCGCCATGTCTTGCTGTATCATTTTTTCTGTTTTTTCTTAATAAACCTGGGATATTTTAAAATTAGTAAAAATCCGCTAGGATGCAAAAATAATATATTTAATTTAGGATTATTATTATTATTATTATTATTGTTATTACATGGTATTACTCCTCCTACTGCTGTTATTATTATCAAGATTACTTATGTCGCTACTACCTTTATTATTTAATTCTTATATTAATACTGATTGTTTCTCCATTTATTGTCATTTTTTATTTACTACTTTCCTGTCATTTTATCTTTGTCTGATAATCTCGCTATCACAATATTTGTTGTAACAAAGAGTCCATCTCACTGAAATAATAAATAATGTTATAACCAAGATAACATTATAATAATGATGTTGCATTCAAAATAATATTATAATAATGATATTGCATTCAAAATAATATTATAATAATGATATTATACTCAAGACAATACTGTTACAATCAAGAGGTCGGAACCGCTCTCCAGGAAATGGAAAGACAAGAGAAAATCGTGGAAACGCGTGTGGCGTAGTCCCAAAGGCAGAATTCAAGAGTTCCGAAGAGAATCTCCGTGGACACATACAAGAGAGACGTTAGAAGTCGGCGGTGTTTTGAAATTTAGCAGGACCGCTTTGCAATACACGGTGTCTGCAGATTGTTCAGACCGAGTGAGAATTCCGACCACGTCGGACGCTGAATATACGAGGCACCCGACAACGAGCTGAAATTTAATAAGAAGTGTCTTTACGAACGCGGGGCGACGTCACGAAAATTTCATACGCTCCCGCTCCTCTAACCGTGTAACCCTTGCCCGTACGTGCGCGCGAAATCCTTTTCCACCCCTAATTCTTTTCCCGCCCCTTGATTGAATGGACGGCTGTCTTGGTAGCTCGCGAGCCCCGCGCGAAACTGGTTTTACCATCCGCCGCGCGAGGAGTCCTTCATCCACGGCACGTCGCTGAGTAAACAAGTTATCGCACTCGACTTGTCCTCCTCGCACGCAGAGAGAAAAGGATTTTCCAGGAGAATTATGACCGCCGCGGCGCTTGTTCATTCGGCCCCTCCGTTCCCGGAATTGCCGGGAATAAGTCCGCGAGCTGCAGAAATTCGCATTTTGGTAATGAAAGCCGATAGGGGAGTCTCGTGATCGTTAACTTTGACTGGAAAAATCACTGTAGTCGACTCGTGAACAAATTATACTTACAAGCATTTGTAGGGAACAGGGAAAGAATAAATAAATAAGAAAGATTGTGCAAATATACATAATTAAGTACTGATATTAATTTCTCTTTCGTATTTAGTTATAATGAAAATTGTGCTTTGCGCAAAGGAGATAGAAATCTATGTTAAATAATAAAGTATTATTCGTGTCGTTACACTCCAATAAACACTGGACGTTTTTAAGACGTCTTAAAGACGTCCTTGTGCTATCTGAGAAGCATCTTTATCATGAAAAGACTAAGCGAAATATAAAGGATTATAATAATAAATCAAATTAAAGGCAATAAATAAATACTGATATTAATATTTCTTTCTTTATATTTATATAAGTATTGTACTTTGCGCCAAAAAACACAGACCTACCAAGATATTAAATAAGAAAGTGTCAACTGAACCGAAACACGTTCCACCCTCGCATGCACAAGTACGTGCAACGATAATTGTGCATACCGAATGCGCGAAGTTTGCGCGGAATTTTCCGAAAGGTAAATCGACGAAGCAATGTCGAAAGGACCGGAAAAGCGAGTCAGCCATGTTTTTGCAACAGGGTAAAAAGTATATCGAAGAGTACATAACCCGTCGCGCGCGCGCGCGGAGACCGGATCGCGGCTTACATTTCTGTGTTTGCGCAGCAGCAGGTTCGCGCTGCGCCATTTATTGAAACATGTTTTTTATGGGGATAAAAACCGGCCGGTTGAATATTCTTTTTGAATTTCTCTGCCTTTGCCGCGCGGATCAGTTTCTACAAGCCCTCGGCAACACGTTCCGCGATAACAGTAAAAACATTTTCAGTTCACAAAAATATACGGGCCGCCGGAACATACGTATCCATTCTACGTCCGCGGAATTATTTTTTTCCTCCTGGCACAGTACGTGCGATTTGCACTGTGCGCGCACACACGCTCGCGCGCACACAACACACACATACTCGTACAGTGTCTACTCTAGTTTCGAACAAATATAGCCGGGGAAAGAACCGGCGCGAGGATTCCCCGCAGTTATTGCAGTCGGCTATATTCGAAGTCTCCGCGCCGAAGAATCTGCATAAAAGCTTCCACCGATTGCATCGCATAAATTGCAATTGGCCATCCCCGTGACTTTCTCGTTCGTCTTCGATGGACGAGTGTACGCGAACTGCCGAAGGAAACGCGTATCGATACGCAAATCGATAGGGCAAATTTATTATAGCTCGCGAAGCGAAACGCCAATTTTAAGCTCCTTCAAGTTTTTCATGATTAAATTATCATTTTTGTTAAAGATATGATATGTGTATTTTAACTTGAATAATTTACTTTGATAATTAATAATAGGGTTGATCGTGGCGCGTCGCAATAGAAGATGACATCTGCGAAAGCTACTATAGCGGTGCATCGTTCTTCGAAGCTGAGATTTCGGTTTTTTGCTGCAAGTACAGTCGACCCTCTAGCAACACGAAACTTTGGAAACACGGGAATTAATATGTACTATTTTATATAATCTACGATATAGACTATTCCTCTTCAATAATCGATAAATTTAAAATAAATAATAAATAAAATCAAATAAAACAGAATCAAATAAAATAAAATTAAATTTGAAATAATTAAATTAAGTTTGAAATCATTATATTAAATTTGAAATAATTAAATTAAGTTTGAAATAATTAAATTAAGTTTGAAATAATTAAATTAAATTTGAAATGATTAATAAATTTTAAATAAAAAAGAGTAAATAGCGTTGGTGGCTGAGAGTAGACATACAAGTCCATACAAGTCTACACAAGGCAATCGAATAAAATGCAAAGGAAAACACAGCAGAGTATGTCAATTTAAGTGAAACAGCCTGAAATAAATGCGATTTGAAAGTGAAACAAACTCGCGATTTGTCGTCCGTGGACGATTCATAACCAGCAATTGAAGAATTAACGATATCAGAGGCGACGTTCGCGTCACCTTTCTAAGATAGAAGATCGAAGGTGCTCGGATCCGAACGATAGATCGGTGATCTTAATTATTTCGAAGCAATACGCCGTTCCTCGTTTCCCGGGGAATTAATGCCGCAGAAATTCGAAGCGTTTAGCGGATGCGCTTTAACTGTCCGTGCTAGGAATACAACAGGAGGAAGAATTAACAGAAATATTCTGAACAGGCCCATTAAGATCGTCCGATAAATGCCTCGTAACCGTATCACGAGTCGTATTGCAATTAAATTGTTCCCGATAATTTGCGACCGACAGAGACCTGAGAAGAAGGGCAGGTAGTTAGATATATATATATAGAGAGAGAGAGAGAAAGAGAAAAAGAGAGAGAGAATGACTGCAACTCGTGAAGAAGTAAATACAGTGTCGAAGAACTTCCCCGAATAAAATGGCTGCAGCGCAGGGTTCGATGGTCTCGTTTATATCCGGCCTGTCAATAAACTGCAAATAAATTTCTGCTGCTTACCCCGGGGCTAATGCATCTCATTTCCAGCCGTTTGCGTTCGACCGCCTTTCGCTGCTCGTTCCCGGGCAAATCTGGACCAATAAAATCTAGTGAACACAAGCAGTTACATTGAATGCGACCTCGAGGAATCGATTTTACACCGGGTACATCGTTTCCCAGGAATTTGCGAGTTCACGGTCACATTGCGCCCACCGGTGCAGTTTAGTTGCACGCCAGAGAATATTAAAAGCTATGATAATGCTGGCGGAGACGCTTTAATCGAATTCTCACGGTGCTACATTCGTTTGGTCACTTGGCTACATTAGCAAACTATACTACCTTGCGAAACTGTGTTCGATAAAGACGGCTTACATTTGTCGATCGTTTAATTCGTTAATTAATCGTTCTGTTAATGATTTTTCTAGGTTGTTAATATTTTATTTATTGCAAGCGTGGTAATGGGTTTTTCTAGGATCGAACTGTGGATGAGAGAAGAGAAAATAACTTGAAATTAGTTTGGATAATTGGATAAATTATTGTAGATTGTTGTAGCTTTTTAACAATTTCCTATTTGGAGAGAACTATTGGGAAACAGCTGGTAGATAAAGTGTTAATACAATGAAGAAGACACAGATAAAAAAGTTGCATAAAGCAGCTTTAAATTTGTTAAAGCAAGCGTTAATATTTCGTTCGCGGTTCCGATCAATTCTTTCGCACGTTATCCACTGAATTAAATCTTTTACCTCTGCAAGAAGGCTAAAGCCGTTCGACGAAAATTATTGTTTCCTGAGAAGTATCGACTGGCAACGATAGCTACTGTGCATCGTGCCCCTATTGCACATAGTAACGCTTTCCAACCAGCACTTCTTTAACCGGTCGAAAGCAACGCCTCCATCGACGGAACAAAACGCGTCTCATTACTAAACAAAACCCCGCATTTCCCGGGCCGGTGTCTGTTCAACCGATCTATAAACATATTATTTATCGAAAACGAAATCTCTTTCATAAAGGTACAAGCGAGCGAGCACGTTCGAGCCCGCTGTCCCGTTCCACCGCAATACGGAGAATTTTATTCCCCGGCCAGCCGAAAATGCAATTCAATCTCGAACAATAGAATGTTTCAACCGCGACGCGGGTAAAGCGAGCGCGCGAACGAGAGAGAGATAGATAGATAGAGAGAGAGAGAGAGAGAGAGAGAGAGAGATAAAGAGAGAGAGATAGAGCTTCGAATAAATTTATTGTTCCGCGTCGATTCCGTTCACTGGTTCGGGGATAACGTATTGATTAACGCGATTCCAGCCTCGCACCCGCGCGGAAATCACGGCTCGGCCGCGGAACCGGTTCTTCCTGCGGCATTATCCGGGGACCAGGGGGCCTCGTTTCGCCTTAGAAAGTTCGCTACGTGATTTGTTAACGAGATTAGCCCCCGTCGCGACCCTCCCGCACGCCGGAAACTTCAGTTCTCCGGTTACGAGACCGCGCGACGCCGCAGTTTCGTAACGTGTCCGCAATAAAATCAATCCGACGAACGAATTCCTTGGGAAACGGGGATCCCGGGTCCACCGCCGTCGAGCCTGGCCACGATTTACGCGGCCCCCGTTGTTCCGACGTACAGTGCCACGCTAATTTCATTCAGCCGAAACCGAACGGCAAACGCCGCGTCTCTTGCCCGAGTCGACCTGGCTCCTCTAGCGACGCCCTCTCTCTCTCTCTCTCTCTCTCTCTCTCTCTCTCTCGCTCTCTCACTCTCTGCCAACCACCCGGCAAATTAGCGGCAATGTCGACGGCCAATTAATTTTCGAACAGCGATTCAGCCGGTGCCCGAAGCCACGCTCGTTGCAGTTAGGCCAGGACAGCATTAGCTTTTACGCAACGCTGCGAACTCTAGACGATTGATAGTAGTGGGATGTATATTTCTTGTTAAGAGTACGTTGCTTGGTATAGTTATATCGTATCTGTTAGTCGAACGAATGGAGAGATCTCCCCGTTTTATATTAAGTCGTTTGATGACCGAGTGGTAATCGTTATTATAATTTTTTTAATTTTATTGCGATTTTCACGGAGTACGGATGTTAAAGAGTTGTACATCCATTATCAATATTTAAACATTGAAACGAAGGTTGCCATATAATAGATATAAATGTTCTGTCTGACCTAGAAACTTATTAGTAACAAAGAAATGCCAATTCGCGTAGCTGTGATATAAGTCGTAGCGCAAGGGGTTAATCTTACGAGCTATACCAATGAATATTCCGTGAAATAATTATCCTATAATAATAATAATAATAATAATAATAATAATAATTACTAAAAACTGCAACTATAGTCAGGAAAACCATACAAAAAGAATAGAGAACAAGTGTGCAGAAAAGGATAATAATAATAACAATAATAATAATAATAATAATAATAATA
Organism: Augochlorella aurata; assembly: GCA_028455555.1. NCBI lineage: Eukaryota > Metazoa > Arthropoda > Insecta > Hymenoptera > Halictidae > Augochlorella > Augochlorella aurata. The sequence goes on from CM052149.1 coordinate 10,544,924, forward strand.
ATAATAATAATAATAATAATAATCATAATTTCTTACCCTATAAATATATTTCACCCTACATTATTTTATAACAACTTACCCTACAATAATAATAACTTCCCTATCAAGTAAAAATAACACCATAGTTGACAAAATGATAGATCTTACATTGTTTCCAAAGGCTTATCATTTTCACAAGATAATACAACCTAGTCAATTTTAAAGCTCTACCATAAACCACTCCGCAATGCACGTAATAAGAACGAATTTGACGAGGCATCCAGCTGAAAGCAGAAACAGAGACCGACGCAGCCAAGGGGAAAACATTTCCGATTTTTCCATCGAGTTCCCGATGCAGAGTAATAATTGCTTCCGCGGTACAGGGTTTTATGATCGACAGGCAATTACTACCTCCGGGACGTATACTCAGAATTGAAAAGTTTCGATCCTCGAACCGATTTTAAATCGCTACGAAACGAGGTCTTTGCTTTGCGCTCCCGTGAAACAGCTACACGAGGATGCATTATGCTGAAAGGAGAGAACGCCGGGACGATAATCGAGGAATCAGAATTGACCCGCTGTCGTCGGAGCGATATTACATAATGGTATCCGCGGACGTCCCGGTATAACAGAGCTATCACGGAATCAGTTTTATTGACACAATTCGCACGCACGGGAGCGTCCGATACAGGTGGCGATCGATCAATAGCGTTGTGTAATACGGAGGACGAAATTTGTATGGGGACGCTAATATCGGTATAAAGAAACTAAAAGTATTCTGATAATAAGATTAAATGTTGGTTGAATATATAAGGGAAATTATAAGAAATAAAAAAACATGTTGGCAAACAAAAATATTCCTTTATTTTTTTTGTAAAGGGTATCAAATAATAAAACGCATAACTATACAGTGAGATTTGCATAGGGACAGTCAATTAACATGTGGTAAAAAACATAAATATTGTTATATTAATATTTAATATTACCATCCTGAATTGCTTCAAATTTTTCTGTGCAAATTTCGCTGTATAGTTATGCGTTCTATAATTTTATATCATTTACAAGAAAAATATCAAGTAATTTTTTTGTTTGTTAAGTTGTTTCCTTATTTTTCATTATTCTCTTATATATTCAAAAATTATAATAATTCTATTACGGAATTATAACAGAATTATAGCTATAATATACTGTACTAATGATAATAATACAATACTATTATACCTATAATTATACCTGTTTTGAATTACGATTGTAATTCTATAATAGGATTATAATTTTATTATAATTATAATAGAATTACAATTTTATGATAATTATAATAGAATTACAATTTTATGATAATTATAATAAAATGATAATCTTACTATAATGATAATAAAATGATAATCTTACTATAATGATAATAAAATGATAATCTTACTATAATTATAATAAAATTATAATCTTACTATAATTACAACAGAATTATTATAATTATTCTCATTATAATAGAATTAACAACAGTGTAATAATGCTACATATATGTTCTAGCATTATAATCTATTACACATCTTACACAATTCGAGCAACTTTTAATTTCACCACCAGAATACTCTACCCCTTTCATTAAAGAATACTAGTGCCCCCATACAAATTTCATCCACTGTGTTATCAAACGTCGGGGTCCCGGTTTACACGTTTCTTCGCGAGTTTACGAGCAGTGCCAAGGCGGATAATCCGGCGGCGCTGGGCGCACGCGTGCGAGCGTGAAACTCGCGTGTAATAGAATTCACCGCGGTTTTCCTCGGCAGGGCGCGGTGCCAAGCAGAAAAGGCTTTCTTATTAACGGTAATGCGGCCGGGCCATATTTCCCGTGACAAAGCGGAGACCTTAACAGCGACCGTTTTTTGGTAAACTGCGAGAGTTCCGGCACGCGAGCCGGGATAAAGCACGCGCGAGGACACGGGATCGGGACTAACGACGCGGAAAATTTCATGCGGCGTTCCGCTGCGGCAAGGGGGCGATCGTTCTCGTTACCGGACTCGAAAGACGCGGGGCAAGGCTCATCCACGCCAGGACCATTCGCCGAGTTACATCCTAGGGGAATGCCTCGGACCTCGAATGGCTCCGGCGGCAGCTGCGTATCCGAAATGCGTTAGCATAATCGAGTGCATTAGCGATTACGGTTATTACTCCGGGACAGTCTCTACGGCAGCCATGAAACGCCTTTGTCCTCGGAGCGTCGTCCAACGCCGCGCCGCCGGCTGCAAATTTCATGGGGACTTGTTGAAAAGTTGAATCTAGAGTGGAACTTGACTGTCCACATAAATTTTTCATGGTCCCGTTTCTTCTTTTACGATGCGATCTGAAATTCTGTTTCAACGCGTCGGAATCGATGCGTAGGATTAAGCGAACGGGGTGGAGGTGGTTGTCGAATGCGTCTAGACTATGGTGTCGAGGTTTTAAAATTGTATTATAAATATTTATAACTTCATATTTTTAACGCTTTAACGACAGATAAATTATAAATCGGCTTTCTAACCTGTCAGGTAGCCTGTGAATTGGCAACCAATAACTTGTTATCTATTATTGAGGTAACAGTGTTCGAGTAAGCTCCCATATTATTATTATTATATAATTATTTGAATATTGGATAGCTTTTGCAACGAATAGAATGAATAGAAGTTAAATAAATATTGTTACAAATAAATTCCTATTTAATAAATTTATTATATGGCAATCTTCATTTCAGTACATATTTAATAGATTATTATGTTTCAATTATTATTATTATGATCCAAATCTTCCTAACGAGTCTGACACGATATTCTCAGATTCGAAAATTCATTTTTACATTAATGCATTATAATTTACAAATTTTGTTAAGCTTAGCAGAACGTGAGGATATTAACTAAGTAATTAATGCCATAAAACATTACTTTCTAGTTTTAATTTAATTAAACAAAATGTTTTAATTTTATGAAATTATTTACCGAACAGTATAATTCTTGTTGATCAAGATAAGTGCAGCCTAAAACAATGACATACATGAAAAAAGGAGCACCTTCTCTTGTCGATTACCGTAAACACTGTTACCAACAGAACAATCTAGGCTCATCAAGACAATGTTCCCCATGAACCCTCTGATATACACTCGCGTCCGCAACGGTGCACTGCGACTATGCAAAAATCGACGATTATGGCCGCGGCGCGGCTCGTTATGTTCTACGGTGGCGCGATAAATCGCGCGATATGAGTTTCATAAAGCGGGGACGAATTATGGCTTCAATGGAGCAGAGGCAGTTCTCCGCGGGCGCGTCTGGGCGAAGCGAGAAAGGAAAGAGAGCAAAACACGGCTGCGAAAGGAACCGAAGAAACGGCTAGAAAAATTTCCAACCAACTCGGAAGCTATCGATCGACACCTCTCGAACGTACTTTCCCCTTTCTTTTATGCAACCGCTTCGGCGCTGCCACCGCTCGCGCTTTGGTAACGCTGATAAACGTGACCGCAGAATTTAGCGGCGGAGTCCGTCGTTCCTTTCGCCGGGATAGGGTTTCTCCGGATGAGGGGTTATTACGGTCTGGAATTCCGAAAATATCAAATTTTCTTCGATTTCATTTCTTTTATGCTGGGACTATCGAGACCAATGTGTAATATTTTATTATATTATTTTGTAATAATAATATTTAAGTAATAATAGTAATTTATATAGTAATAATAATAATTTATATAATAATAATAATATTTTATAATAACTATCTTGAATTTATTTAGACTTCATGTAATTTTTATTATAGCAGTATCTATTGTAACAGTTTCATTGTTGTATATACGATAATTAATAATTACATGTAATATTACATACAATACTATATACTATATTACATACAATAATATAATATAATATTATATACAATATCATATATAATATTACATACAATATCATATATTATATTTAATATAATATAATATAATATAATATTACATGCAATATTATATCTTACATTACACACAACAAAATAATATAACATTGCACACAATATTTTAATAAAATATCAAATAGTCAGTACGAACAATCGACCAAAAGAAGTTTAAATGAAGTTTCAAACAGAAACATGTTCTACCCTCCTTTCACCCTACTTTCTTAAATAGAATCATTGCACGCCCCATGGCACCACCCTTCCGGTAACGCCCTCCCTGTATATGTCAGCGAAATCCCGATACAAAAGAACCTGCTACTGAAACAAGCGAAGTCTCGGTCTTCTTGGTAAATAAGTATACATTCTAGATCGTAATTCCCCCTTAAGCTCGGGTCAAATCACGACCCCCTAGCATACTGCGCTACGCAGCAGGCCGGCGATGTGCTCGGCTGGAAATATTCGGCAATTCCGGTTAGGAGGAGAGGATATCCGCCGGCTCTTACCCGGCCAGCTAAGTTGATAGGTAATGAAGATAAAAGCTCCGGAGCTCCGGCAGAAAAGACGCCGCCAGTTCGGCCGAGGGTGAAGGGGGCGAACCGAAGAACTGGGAATTCTGCAATTAAATCCCATGCCTGTGCTGCTCTCGTCCTTTCCCCGCGGTTCTCCGATCCACCCCCTCCCTCTCTATCTCTCTCACTGACTTCCTCTCTCCGTCTTTCTCTCTCTCTTTCTCTCTCTCTGGCTTCCTCTCTCTCTGACTTCCTCTCTCTCTGACTTTCTCTCTCTCCGTCTTTCTCTTTCTCTCTCTGTCTTTCTCTCTCTCTCTCTCTCTCTCTCTCTCTCTCTGACTTCCTCTCTCCGTCTTTCTCTCTCTCTCTCCCTCTCTCTATATATCTCTCTCTTTCTCCACTAGCAGCCGTCTGCCTCGAATCCGGCATTCCGCATCCCTTCCCACCAAAACCCCATCCCCCAATCTCGTTGTTGCCCACCGCGTTACCGCCTACAACAGAAACTAAATCCTGCAGCTAGAATAGATACCCCGCTGGAAGTAATTCCGGATTTGTAAGCCGTTTTACCGGGGGGGGATCTGCTTTTTTCTTCCCACCCTCTCGCCGACCCTGTCCAATGGCCGGTACGTGGCCACTGCACCGGTTCTGGCTACCTTCACAATTATTGTGCTTCGTTTTTTTTTCCACTCCGAGCTCACTTCGGGGAACCGTTCGAGGAACTCCGCCCTGGAAACAATTTTGTTGGTCCTGCTGTTCCGCAAATTGAGTCGCGTTTATTTTTCATGCAGCTGGTTTCTCGCGAAGAAAACTTCTAGTCGCTTTGTTGCTGCGGTCATGCGTGGCATGAGATTGAGATTCGCGCGTTCCAATGGTGAACGTGCTTTCGCGTGCGATTAGGAAACTGGTGGATTAATATATTAGAAATTAATGTATTAAATACTTAATATATTCAAATTAATATATTCGAATTAATATATTCAAATTAATACATTAAAAACTTAATATATTCAAATTAATATATTCGAATTAATATATTCAAATTGCGGCTAAATTCGAGCCTCTCTCATAAAGGTTTCATCTCGCGGAGAAAGAAATTCCTTCAACTCCAATTTGCTTCGCCGTAACATCTGCATACACCGTACATGCACGCGCGTCCATGGTTCCGCAGTTACGGAAAAGCACGCAGCATTTAAAACAATCCACCGTCACTATTTCACCGCACCCACTTAAACATTCAAAGGACTTGCACTCTCTTCTCCGCCGCAACTGCAACTATCTTCGCAAACTGCCGGTGGAGCTCGGAATGCTGCTTAAAGTGGCCGCGAACGATGCATCCCGCGCCGGAATAAAAAATGAATAACGCTCGGGTGCATCTCTTGCTCGCCGGTCGAGCAATACGCGGCAGCAGGCCTACACGCCCTCTACACCGGAAGTAGCAAGGGATCGCAGCAACCCGGTTAAATGAAATATTCCGGTAGCAGGGAATTGCGCTCCCCTGGGCCCCTCCTCCTCCTCCTCCCACCCCCATCGACGCAACGGTCGGTCCAACATTTACGAGGCGTTGCATCCCGCGACTCCGCGGTCGCAATTCCACCATACCGCTTCCTCGGCGGAGGAATAATAAAGACGCGGCCCTGCGTTTGTTGCATTTAACGCTGCACCAGGAAAAACAAGCTCGCCGGGTGGTTTATAGAGGACGCGTCCCGCCGCTGCTTTACGGTCCGAAATATTTTCATTCTCTTTATGAGCCTCGGCCGGAATAGAGTATGCATAAAGAAGCGAAACGGTCGACTGGCTCTTTTGTTTATCGTGTTTCCTGGATTGTTGCTTTCTGATTTGGGAGAGGCCGCTGCGGAGGACTTAGTGGGCCGTGAAATATTCGAAGGAGAATATACGCCGCCTGCCGTGTATGGGGAGGTTACTGGGAAGTTTCAAAGCGAGGTAGGAATGTTTGAAAAATTTTGAAATAGTTAATAAAATGTTCCTGGTTATATGAGATAATATTTTGAGATTTATTTGACGTTGTAGACCTGGGTATGTGTATTGGAAATAGTTACAGTGGGGAGCAAAATTGAGTCAACACTCGAATTTTTCTGCTGATTGTATAATGAACGAAATACTTTTTTCTAAATGTTAATAATACTTGAAATAAAAATGTGAAGAAACTGTCGTTTTATAATTGGCAAATTTTATATATTTTTTATTAAGTTATATTATTAAGTTAATAAAATATATATAAAAGCTGTCAATTATAAAAAGACAGTTTCTTCACATTTTTTATTTCAAGTATTATTAACATTTAGAAAGAAGTATTTCGATCATCAAAAACAGTATAAGTTATATTATTAAGTTATACTGTTTTTAAAGTATCGTCTGTATCTTGCTCCCCATTTATGTTATGGAAATGATTATTACATCAGTAATATAATATATCTCATTAATATTTCAACATTGAAGCGAAGATTGCCACAAACATAAATTTTCCTTCTGCCGTAAGAATCGATTAGCAATAAACAAAAATACTAATCCAAGTAGCTGTGAAATAAGTCGAAGTGCAAGGGGTTGACTTACTCGTGATTCACGCAAAATCGCAAGAAATTTACGGGAAGCGAACATATAGTATGGTACCAGAATCAAAATTCGTGCTCAAGGTGGCAAGAGAACATTCCGCTGTTATCCGTGCTAGATTCAGAAATGGGATAAAATCCGCGTAAGCTGACTCCAACGTCCGCACTCGCTCCTTTCAGGCTTGATCTGCTTTGATTCCAGCGGCGGCACAGAGCGCTCCGAACATTTTTCGACGTGCATTAGAGCGGCGCTGCTGAAAACCGCGCGCTCCCATTTATTGAAAAAGTCGAAGACAGCTCGGAGCGACGAAGTTGGAACCTTTTTCCGCGTAGTTAGCGCAAAGATACGAGGGACGCATCGGATATTAAACGAAGCCTAGGCCAAAGCGGAAAGGGCTCGGCGTGCGCGTGCCCTCAAAGGGAGATCCGTCACACGACACGGCCGCGCTTCGCTTGTCAGTTAACCGTCAAAAGATACCGGGAAGCCGAAGGAAACGTTATTTTATCTGGCCGTTTTTCTAACGACGGGCTCAACGACGGACACAAGAGAGGGCTGCTCCCCTTTCAAAGTGACGCAACCCGACACTTTTGCAGGGCGGATACTATCTGAAATTAAAAACTTAGAGACCCGTGAACGCTGGCCGTTCCGCGAGCACACTGTCGCGGAAGTTATTTCGAAAATGTGATTATTAGCCTCCTCGAAGGAAACGCTCCGTCGACTGTTATCCGGCTGAACATTTTTCTGGAAATAGTTCCCGAAGAATCCCACTGTCGCCTCGACCCCTTCGAATTGGCGAATTCTTCTCGGCTGCCTCGTGTGCGACTACTCGCCCGGAATCTCAAAATTTTCCGATTCGACGGATCTTTTCGGCATCGCCTGCCGAACGGCTCTCGACGACGGTGTCCGCGAAGACGTCGGGCAGACTTTCAATTAAAAGTATTTTTTTGCGATAGACAAGGTTCTTCAGAAGCGTGTAAAGAAG